>BPLR01012866.1:0-135957 GCA_021605095.1 Caerostris extrusa | reverse complement strand
AAATCTTAGAGTAATGGCACAACACAATTGCTTTTTTGTCAAAAGCCATTATCTTTAAATTTTCTAAGCTGTAATCTTTTTATATAAAATAAAAAACATTGCTTGATTAAATTTTGTTTTTCTTTGCAATAGTTGTAGTAAATGTATTGTACATCTGGACATTTAATCATTAAATTTAACTATTTCTGATGTAAATCCTCAACATTTCGTTGCTGTCTTTCATAGTAACACTAAATCAAAATTTTTTTGTTGGGATTTTTAAAAAGCAATCGATGTAGTAATTCAATAAACTTTTATCGGTTAATCTCGAGACTTTGCAAGCATCAACGTACACGAAATTAATTATTAAATAAAGACGCATTAAATAATTGTACATTATTACAAGGACGAATTAACATGAATTTATTATTCGTAATATTTTTGTTATAATGCAGCTGGCAAGCGCCGGAGACAGCTTGGTCTTGGATGCCTTAAGGCATGCCCAGCTGCAGACGTTACTCACTTTGCATTACCCAGGGGCGCGTGTAACTTGAAAATAAGCCACGGACGCTGAGTAACAATGCGCCCGCAACGCTCTATTAGGACAGGACCTACGGTTTAAAAATGGATTCTGAACCACTACAAGCATCCTAACACCGCCGGGTTCGAACCAAAACCTTGGTACGCAGAGCGTCAGAGCGCTAACCGCTCTACCATTCAAGCCCTCTTATTCGTAATATATAAATTGTAGAAATTAATAAAAATTATTATTTCTTATGTTACCAATACATTATATGCTTAATTATTTTTTTTGAATGTTCAGTACATTCTTTTTTATATGCATTTTAGACAAAGCATGTTTAGAAAATGTTTTTAAATTTATTTATTTCTTTTGATTCCATACTATACAAATAATATAATATATATGCATCTTTATATATATAATTCTTCTGTACGTGTGTTTGTCACTGAAGTCCTCTTAAATGACGTTAAAAGCTGTACCAAACGTAAAACGGTCAGTTACACGTTAAACGGTCTGTTTAGCCTAAAGTGTGCATAAAATGACCGTAGAGCGATAAACCAAACCACATCAAACCTCCTAAATGGCTTCATTGATTTTGATGGCATTTTTGTATGTGTTTGACAAAGCATGGAGAAGGGTTTTATGTTATCCCCCCTTTGTTGTAAGTCGCCACAACAAAGGGTGCTGCAGTATATCAACTTCTATACCGTACAATCAATCGTTATGAATGGAAATATGTGGAGTTACTTAAAGGTCACTGAGGTCACTAAAAAATGAAACATAGAACCATATTATATTAGATATTCCATGATGCTCGAGCATCATGAGTTCGCAGAATATAACTGAATTATTCTGCGAGCTCATAACTGTAAACTCATAAATAAAACAGGCAATATCTGTCATATTTTCACTGCAAGAATATTATTTAAAATCAAAGTTAATCTTCTCATAATTTCGACAATTAATTTTTCAATATATGGATGCACACATAACGTATTTTTGTCACATTGGTTTTCACTACTTTGGCCATTATAAATATATTTTTTTTATGAAACTGTGATAAATTTCACGGGCTGGAAAAATATTCAAAGCGAGCCGCGGTTGCTCACCCTGGTTTAAATCCTACTATTACTATATATGTTTAAATCTTTACTAACATATCTTTAAAATCCTACTAATAAATGTTTAAATCCCACTAATCCATGTTAATCCCATATTCGTAGCACCTCAGTTTTTCCTGGGCGGCCTGGTGGTCAAGTGGCTAGCAGTCTGGCCTTTGATATCCCAGGCTTCAGGTTCGGATCCTGGCGGTGGCATGGATGTTTGTTAGTGATTCGAATCCATTTTAAACTGTAGGTTCCCGGTCTGTTTAGCTCTCGTGTGCAACAAGATGACCGTAGAGTGACAAACCAAACCAAATAAAATAAATTTTTCCTGATGACAAAATTGCAATAATTTGAAAAATAATTTATGATGAGGAAATGTTTCAATTGTTCATGTTTCTCAATATTAACTAGTTATTTCAAGACCACAGCAAATGTTTCAATAAATCAATCACATGTGTGTTTTGATATAAAAGATAATTTATTTGATTTTTAGATGTCAAAAATATAAGAAATACATCGAGAAAAATTAATGTTTAAATCCGACTAATATATGTTTAAATCCAGGTCCTCAATGGCCAAGTGGCTAGCGCTCTGGAGCTCGGTACCACAGGTTTCGGGTTCGGAGTCCCGGTGGTGCCATGGATGTTGGTTGTGGTTCGGGAATCCACTTTAAACCCAGGTCCCGGTCCCTAATAGGATCGTAGAACGTTGTGGGGGCATTGTTACTCCGCGTCCGTGGCTTATCTTCAAGTAACACGCCCCTGGGTAATGCAAAGTGAGTAACGTCTGTGCAGCCTTTGTCTTAAGGCATCAAGACCAGGCTGTCTATTGTTTGCCAGCTGCATTAGGAAAAAAAATGTTTAAATCCGACTAATATTTGCTTTAAACATATTCGTATCACTTCGATTTTCCTGATTACAAAATTGCAATAATTTGAAAAATAATTTTATGATGAGGAAATTTTTCAGTTGTTCATGTTCCTCAATGTTAACTAGTTATTTCCAAGGCCACGACAAGCAAATTAAAGCAGTTGCAAATAATAGTTATACAAATTTTAAAAGCGAAGCTACAGGAATTAATTGGACAAATCAGGATGAGATTTCCATCATTAATTTTGTCCAAGGTTCAAGCAGTTAAAAATATTAAAATAAAATATCTGTTTCGCAAATTTTTCTGCAACAGAACTAGAAATTAAGAACCATCGTATAGTAAAATATTTTAAAAGACAATAATTGACCTTGAATTTTTCTACAAGTCATGTTTAATCATTTTAAAAGTATAAACATTAGCTGTTTGATTACATATAAATTTTAATCATTGAGAAAGTTTAATCACCGATCAATCATACGTGTACTATTAATAGACAAATTTATTCAAATGATATTCACCCTTTTTATATTCTTATTAAAGAAATATTGGCTACATTTGTAACTGTTGATCTTCTCATGTATCGCTTATTTTGTTTAAATAAAATATAATTATTTCTAAAATTGCCAGGCAAGCAATAAAGATAAAATGTTGCTTCCAAATAACTGCGTCTATCTTTCTTTATTTCTGTTACTTAAGCGACCTTGATAAATAAGGTTGTGGCTGGCAAGGTAATTTTTATTGCGGTTAAAAAATTAGGAACCCACCTCTTCTGACCTATGCCAAAGAACATGGTATAAAACAAAGTATGAAAAAAAATCTACTTAAAAATTTCATCAAATCGCATTCGTTTGTGTTATATAACGATTGTTCAGTATTCAATGCTATAACAGAGAGTTCTAAATTTGGCGATGTTGGCATTGAACTTTAATCAAGACGTTATTTAAAAAAATTATTTGACTGTGATGTGATTAATTTATTGATTTATTCCAAACTTACATAAATTTTTTGTTTTTCATTAAATTTACATTGACATTTTGTCTGGTTTTCAAATTTTAAGAAAAGTTGGAAAAGGATACATTTTCATATACTAGATCAATACTATCTATAACCAATAATATCTATCTATAACCACCTCCTGTAATAACCCAGTCTGTATAATACTACTGTGACCAAAAAGTAAGACCAATTTTTTCAAGAACTTTATTCTTCCAAATTCATTTCATCGCCTTCAAAGTAATCCCCCCCCCGGACACAATGCACTTTGGCCAAACTTTTTCAATCCTCAATGCATGCTAAAAAGTCATCGGCAGGGATGGCCTTCAAAGCGCGCGGCGATTCACGTTGAAATTAGAACATTGACCGATCCTTTCGAAATTCGAACATCGTCAGCAAGGTCCTAATTGTAAATCGACGGTTTGCAAGCCAAGTCTTTAATTTTTGGACGTGAGCTTCGTCGGTTGTGGTGCATGATCGACCAGAGGGCTCTTCGTCTTCAACGCTTCTTTCTGCCTTCTTTGAACTGTTTATACCACTTCTAAATATTTCTTTCCTATATAGGAATGTTCACCAAATGCCCTCTGAGAAATTTCATACGTTTCCGCAAACAAAATTTAACGAAAGTTCTTTGTTGAATTAATTCAGACATTTCAAAAATCGCCGGAATCAGTTTTAGCGTCTCACAAAGCCAAGCGTAACTCAAACACTAATGAATATTTTGACGTGAAATTTCACACAGATGTCAAGGACAGTGCCAAAAAAGAAATAGAAATAGAAATTTCATAAGCCCTGAGAATTTTAAATTGAAAATTGGTCTTACTTTTTGAACACAGTAATATAACCAGTAATATCTATTTATCTATAACCACCTCACCCCCGCAATAACACAGTCTATATAATACTATATATAAGCAACAATATTGTGAAAGTTATAAAAGTCCCCATTAACTTTCTTTTGGGCTTTATTATAAATGAAACTAAGGACAGGTACTTATAATCCTAAATACATAAAGAAACTATTGTTTTTTACATAATAAACTCAAATCTCTACCATCTGTCTAAATTTTATGAATTTAATGAATCGTGAAATTTCAAATACATACAATGACTATTAAATTTTAAAAACGAGAAAAACGATACTTAAAATGACTTGGTTAATAATTTAACTTCTTTTACAGTCTGTTGAAATTGAATATTGCTGTTGACGCAAAGTATTTTTTTTGCAAATTATTTAAAAATACCCAAGAGTTTCGTGTCACAGCAGTAACATTAGTCATGATTTTTTATCAAAAATGTGCTTTAGGCTGCAATTTATTTATTTCAAAATGTTATATATATATTGTTTATCTTTTGTTTGTATTCTTATAGATTTGCGATATTCTATTGCACCAATCGACGATGACAGGAAGACATTTTATTCTAGAAAGACTATTAGTGGTAGTGGGGCTGACGGCCGAGTGACTGACGTTCGGTGCGCCCAGGTCTGGGTGTCGAGCCACGAGGGTGACATGGATGTTTGTAGTGGTTCATAATCCCCTTTAAACCGCAGGTCCCGGTGTAATATGACTGTTGGAAGCAGGACTGACAACCCCACCCCGTAAAAAAGAAAACATCTACTGTCTAGAAATCTGCCAGTAGGCAAACGGCCTTGGCCCACTATGCGGCTGTTGCACCAATGAAAAAAGAAGGAAAGAGCACTAAGCTCATAGATGTAAGACAAAAAAGCAGAAATTTTGGCCAAATTAATATTTTGATTGCCACTGTTTGAAACCGTAAAATTATAAATCTTATTAACTTGAATAAAAATGGATTTTTTTTTTTTTGTACTTTTCCATTATAAATCTTAAAATTGAATATCGGACCTCCTTTTCACCGATCTCCTATTAAAATTCTCTTATACTCCTATTAATTCTCGCTTTTCACTGATCTCTTATTAAATTCTCTAATACTCCTATTAATTCTCCTTTTCACCGATCTCTTATTAAATTCTCTAATACTCCTATTAATTCTCGTTTCACCGATCTCTTATTAAATTCTCTAATACTCTTAATTCTCCTTTTCACCGATCTATTAAATTCTCTAATACTCCTATTAATTCTCCTTTTCCACCGATCCCTATTAAATTCTCTAATACTCCTATTGATTCTCCTTTCCACCGATCTCCTATTAAGTTCTCTAATACTCCCTATTAATTCTCGTTTTTAACCGATCTCCTATTTTCTCTACTCCTATTGATTCTCCTTTTTACCGATCTTCTGTTCACCAATCTCCTTCAAATATCCGATCTCCTGTTATCCTTGAAACATTTATACATTTCCAGGACAATTATTTTAACGATTGTTAGCAACAATTGCTATAACCAACCGCAGATCGTAATCTATTCAAATTCGAAAAGAAAACCTGAAACAGTTATCTGCAAAATCTGAAGAAAAAAAAAACCAGTTACAGTTTTTAAAATACCTACATTCATAAATTAAAATTTTTACGATTAATTTCAGCCCACTAATATCAGTTTATTTAACGTGTAATTTATAAAGAGTCTTTAGGTTAACAACGCACGTTTTTGAAAAACTATAAAATTTGATTATTATTTCGTATTCTGTTAAGTGATTAAATAACTCAAGCATAAAAGAAATACTGGTTTTCATTCATATTTACACGTGTCTTCTCGAAAATAAAAAAAAAGCGCATCACATAAGGAAAAACGCATGTGAACTAAAATACACATTTAGCTTCAAAATAAACATTAATATTCATGTACGATCTTTTTTTTTTTCTGTTGTTGTTGTTTGGTACCTGAAACCTTGATTCATTTTTCATCTATAATATTAGATTTTTTTAGTTAATTGGTCCATTAGTTCTTATTGACCTCGCTATTTGGATTAATTTTATCTTCATTTCATTTTCATTTTCCTTTTAAATTATATATTACATAATGGGAAAATTAAATTATTCTACCTTTCTTGAGAATGAATATCGTGGTAATAAACTATATCTGAAATTATAGCCTTTCTTTTTTAAATTTGAATAAAAAATAGATTTAATTTCAATATTCTACTTTATTAATTTTTCGTCGAGTTAAAATGAATTCCCTTTTCAAAAAAAAAAAAAAAAAGAGGAAATAACAATAAATGACTTCTTCTTTACAGCCTTGTACAGGCCTGAGCCTCCAACAAAACAGCTCTCCATCTCTGTCCCTCAATGCCAATCTCTTCCAGTTAATAATTTTCAGCTTTCTAAGATCCTCTTCGACACCATAAATCCACCTTTCCCTTGGTCTTCCTCTCATCCTATTGTTGAACACTTTACATAACATAATCATTTTAATGTTTCTCTCATCTATGCGATGTGCATGTCCGAGCCACAGGATTCTTTGTGATTTTATTTATCTAACACTGTATCCATTTTTAATTGTGTTCAATTTCTTTGTTGGGTCTTCCTATTGTAGAACAATTTACATAACATAATCCTTTTAATGATGTCTCCTTCATCTCTGCGATGTACATGTACGAGCCAGCGGATTCTTTGGGATTGGATGTATCTCACAATGTCCCTATTTATAATTAGGTGTTCAATTTGTTTGTTTAGTCTTCCTATTGTTGAACAATTTACATAACATTATCCTTTTAATGATAATGTTATGTAAATTGTCCCTCTCATCTCTCATCTCCTCATTCCCTCATCTCTGCGATGTACATATCCGAGCCAGCGGATTCTCCATGATTTAATGTCTCTATTTTTAATTAGGTGTTCAATTTCTTTGTTTAGTCTTCTAATCCATATATTATTGTCAAATCCTTCTCCAAAAGTTCTTAGCTTTTAATATCTTCGTTTCTCCAACATACTATCGTGTCCAAAAGTAAGACCAAATTTCAATTTAAAGTTCCCGGGCTTGTGGAATTTCAATTTTTTTTTTTTTTAAGTTGCTGGCACTGTCCTTGACATCTGTGTGAAATTTGACGTCAAAATATACATTAGAGTTTAAGTTACGTTGACCTTGTGAGACGCTAAAAGTGATTTCGGAGACTTTTGAAATGAGCAAAGAACTTGCATTAAATTTTGTTTGCGGAAACGTATAGAATGTTGCAAAAGGCATTCGGTGAGCATTCCTTTATTGGAAAGAAATGTTTAAAAGTGGTATAAATAGTTCAAAGAATGCAGAGAACGCGTTGAAGACGAAGAGCCCTCTGGTCGACCACCAACCTCAACCAACGAAGCTCACGTCCAAACAATTAAAGATCTGGTGCTTGCAAACCGTCGATTTACAATTAGAGACCTTGTCGATGACTTGCCTTGCGATCCCTGCCGACGACGTTTATTCGCATGCATTGAGAACTGGAAAAAGTCGGCATAAGTGCATCGTGTCCGGAGGGAATTACTTTGAAGGCGATGAAATAAATCTGGAAGAATGAATAAAGAGTTTTTGAAAAAAATCATTGGTCTTATTTTTGTGCATAGTAGTACGTGACAATCGGCCTTATAATCCTATAAGCCAAAAGTTTTGTTTTCGGTGAAATAAATCTGTTATTATACAGCTTTCTATTTGCGTAAAATGTTCAATTACCAGCTTGTACTCTTTCACATACTTCTCTAAGGATACTATTGTCATTACTTAAGACAGTTCCCAGATACTGGCAATATGATATTCCTTCAAAAGTCTTCCCACCGATGTCAATATTTCTTGGTCTTCTTCTGGATACATTGGGTGATATCAACATATATTTTGTCTTACTTTCATTGATCTCTAATCAATTTTACTTGCATTGATTTCAATTATTAACAATAAATAACTAATTAAGTTAAAAAAATATATGTTGTTGTTGTTCTAATGCAGCTAGCAAATACTTAGACAGTTATCTTTATGCCATAAGCAAGGGCTGCACCGAAGTTATTCATTTAGTACTACCCAGGTGCACGTGTAGCTTGAAGATATGCTACGGATTAGCTAAGCTACCGAACATGCCAGAGCGCTAGCCACTCAGCCCCCAAAAAGACCGAGTGGCTAGCTCTCTGGTGCTCAGTACCACAGGTTTCGGGTTCGAGTCCCGGTGGTGCCATGGATGTTTGTAGTGGTTCGGAAACTTTAAACCATAGGCCCCGGTCTAATAGTATCGTAGAGCGTTGGGGGGTAATGTTACTCGAGTCCGTAGCATATCTTCAAGTTACACGTTCCCCCTGAGTAGTGCTAAATGAGTAACTTTAGTGCAGCCCTTGCTTATGGCATAAATATAACTGTCTAAGTATTTGCCAGCTGCATTAGAAAATATATATATATATGTAAATAAATAATTAAATTTACAAAATGTTCTACCATGACAGGAATATATTTTATACTTTTAAATAAGAAATTATTTCGAATTCAATAAAATTGTAAAACAGTAGAATTATAAATCATATCATCATTTTATGATCTCCTTTTTCCACTACTGTCCTTGAAAATGATGTGAATCTCTTCACATCCTTTATACATTTCAAGGACAAATATTTCAACAATTGTTGGATGAAACTGCTAGAATCATTAACAGATCCTAATCTACTGAAATCTAAAAGAAAACCAGACAAAAATTATCTGCCGAATCGGTGAAAATAATTAGTTACGCTCTTTACAATACCAGCACTCGCCAATTAGAAGTTTTACGACTGGTTTCAGTATATGAATAATATCAGAGCATTTGTCATGTAATTAATAACCAGCCTTCACAAGTTCTTGAAAAATCTCTAGTTAGATTTTAATATACTATTAAATGATTAAATATCTTTTAAAAAAATACTCCAATTATTCTAAAAATGCGCTTGTTTTGTTCTTGAAAATAAAAATAGCTCTTTGGCGTAGGTTAAAACCTGTTGTAATCTAAAAATTACTACTTCAGTTTCAAAATAAACTACTTAATATTCATATTCGATCTTTTTTTCTTCGGTTATTTGGCACTTGAAACCTTGATTACTTCATTTATTATCCCTACTGAAAGACTTATTTGATGTCTGCCATTTGTTTTTTTTACAACGCTTTCCAAATTAGATTTATTGCCAATTCATTTAATTTTAATTTTAAATACTATAAAACATAAAGGGAAAATTCAGTTATTATTTATAATAAAAGGTTTATTTAATGTCTGCCATTTGTGTTTATTTACAACGCCATTTAGATTAGATTTATTATCAATTTACTTTTATTTTAATTTTAAATACTATATCACATAAAGGGAAAATTTAATTCTTATCTATAATAAAAGATTTTTCATGTCTGTCATTTTTTATTTACAACGCCATTTAGAATAGATTCATTATCAATACATTTTAATTTTAACTACTATATCACATAAAAGAGAAAATTTAATTCTTATAATAAAAGATTTATTTCATATCTGTCATTTGTGTTTATTTACAACGCCATTTAGATTAAATTTATTACCAATTCCCTTTGATTTTAATTTTAAATAGTATATCACATAGTGGGGAAAATTAAATTATTATCTATAAAAGATTTATTTGATGTCTTCCATTTGTGTTTACTTACAACACCATTTAGAATAGTTTCATTATCAATACATTATAATTTTAACTACTATAACACATAAAGGGAAAATTCAATTATTATCTATAATAAAAGATTTATTTGATGTCTGCTGTTTGGGTTTATTTGCAACGCCATTTAGATTAGATTTATTATCAATTTACTTTTCTTTTAATTTTAAATTATATATCACATAAAGGGAAAATTTAATTATTACCTATAATAAAAGATTTATTTGATATCTGTAATTTGTTTTTACAACGCTATAAAAAATTAGATTTATCACCAATTCATTAATTTTAATTTTAAATATTATAATACATATAACGAAAATTCAATTATTATCTATAATAAAAGATTTATTTGATGTCTGCTGTTTGGGTTTTATTTACAACGCCATTTAGATTAGATTTATCACCAATGCACTTTTATTTTTGTTTTTAAATATTATTTCACATAATGGGAAAATTCAATTATTCAACCATAATACATGATAATTATCTTAATAACAGGCTATTTTTGAAATTACAGTTAACTTCTTTTTTTAATTTGAATAAAAAAATAGATTTGATTTAAATATCCTTCTTCAAGTTGAGATTAAATTTTCTACGAAAAAAAAAATATGGAAAACCTTGAAATAATTAAGATGGAAAACATTCGTCATAATACTGAGATATTTTCCATGCTGTTAAGCAAAAATATTTTGAAATCAGTAAAATAGAATTCCTAATATTTAATTCTCATGTCTATAATTCTAATATTTAATTCACATTACTATAATTATCATGATTACGATCATATATCTATTTGAATCTAACATATTTTAAAAATTTGTCATAGTTTGAAAGATTAAATTAACGCATTTTCATTATATTTTAAACATGAAATAGTATTTCATATTATTGTGGCACATAAGAGCCTTGACCAAATATTTCCTTGTCGATCGTTTTTTTTTTTCTGCTGATAGATCGTTTTTTTTTTTTAAGCTCTAATTAATCGGCTCATTAATAATAATTAAATAAGTAAATTATTATTTAAATTTCCCTCTGTTTGTCCCTGTAACAAATATTTTCTCGCATTAATTTTGCGGAAGTTTTGCAGACTAAAAGCTGTAAAAAGTTTTATTTATGCAAATGATGTTACTAAAAAGGGGCTTGATGGCCGAGTGACCAGCTCTCAGTGCCACAGGTTTCGAGTTTGAATCCCGGAGGTGCCATGGATTTTTGTAGGGTTCGGAATACCCTTTAATATGACTGTAGAGAATTGTCTGACTAATATGACTGACCCTTTAATATGACTAATACGACCGGTCTAGTATGATTGTAGAGAAATTTGTTTTTCAATGCAGCTGGCAAACAGACATGAACGTCTTGGATGCCTTAAGGCAAGCACTGCACAGACGTTACTCACTTTGCATTACCCAGGGGGAGCATGTAACTTGAAGATAAGCCACGGGCGCGGGAGTAACAATGCCCCCACGACGCTCTACGATCATGTTAGACCGGGACCTACGATTTAAAGAGGATTCCGAACCCCTACACACATACATGGCACCGCCGGGACTTGAACCCGAAACCTGGTACCGAGCGCCAGAGCGCTAGCCACTCGGCCATTCAGGCCCCGATTGTAGAGAATTGGCTGACTAATATGACTGACCCTTTAATATGACTAATATGACTGACCCTTTAATATGACTAATATGACCGGTCTAATATGACTGTAGAGAATTGGCTGTAGGGTTGACAACCATAACGTGAATCTCTTGCCTTGAGGTCTACCGATGGGGAGACTACCTTTTCCCATCATGGGGCTGTTGCGCTAATGATGATGATGATATAAATAAAAAGATAAATAAAAGCATTGAAAATGTGTTTGAATTTTTTAAAAGCCCAAAATGATTACACTAATATTCATCATCATGGCTACAACAGCCCCATGTTGGGCCAAGACAGACCCTCGAGGCAGGAGTTGTTTTCTTTTCACGGGGTTGGGATGTCAACCCTAAGCTCTACAGTCATATTAGACCGGGATCTGCGGTTTAAAGAAGATTCCGAACCACTAGAAACATCCATGGCACCGCCGGAACCCGTGGCACCGAGCTCCAGTGCGCTAGAGTCACTCGGCCATCAGGCCTTTTGGCACTAATATTACTTATTTCAAATAAATTAATTAACATATGGTTATCTCAGATTTCACTTATTTTTATTACTTGATAAATAATCATTTTTCTGTACATATATTTTTTTGTTGTATGTATCTGCATCAATATTGATATGCGTGTCTCAGAAGAGTAATAGTTAATATGTAAAAAGTAAATAAGTAGTCATAATTAATAAGTAAGTAATGATTAATCTATGTAAGACCGCATTAATAGTCATAATTTTTTCCAATATCTCTTACTGGAAACTATTAATCGATATTTCGCTTCACATACGGAAATAAACAGCTATTAACTAATAACAGCTGATAATTACAGGTATTTTCAATTCCTTCTATTAGCTCACACTTTCCCTATATCTATCTTGTTCAAATTTTCAATCGTTCATAAAATACTTTTTTAGTCATCAATCAAGTTCAAATACATTTTTTTAACTTGTAGTGGATGACACTGGATGTTACTACAGTTTTTGAAATATTAATTCATTAATTAAATTTAATGAATTCATTTTAGTTTTTTTTTAGATTTAAGTTGCATGCATCTACCAATAGATGGCGCCAGATAAACTTAAAAAATGAATGAAAATTACGTATAAAGGACTTTCTGCAATAGAGTGGAAAAAAAGTAGGAATTGACAAAATTTTTTTTTTATATATTACTTGTTATGAGTTATAACACGAGGCCTATTTATTTTCAATCTACGAGAATGCTACTAAATGATCAGAAATATCAGAAAAAGTATACAACCTTAATACCTCCAAAAAAGCTCATTTTAATGCATCATAAGATGATATTAAATAAAAATTGTTCAGCAATAACATAAGTTTAAAATTATCGTACTATTGACATAGAGTAATTTAAAGAATTCCTTCAATTTTTAAGTGAGTAGAGAGTATGAATGAAGATATTTTGATTTATCCTATTGATTTGGACTTTATTCATTTAAACTGAATAAGAATCTAATACAAATTAAGTATATTCTAATGAACAGCAGTGGCGTGGTAGTTAATAAACTAACTGTTTATTAACTACCACGATCAATCAGTTTTTTAAATCTAATTTGTATCTAAAATAGATTTATAATAAATTATAGAATACTTGTAATATTCATGGTTTAAATACACGACTATGTATTATATTCATTCCTACTGAGTTAATATTTATTTAAGTTATATAATTAACTAAAGACAAATATATATTTTAGTTATTATCTTATATTATAACATAAATTTAACACTCTAATTTAATATGAAGGGATGGTTATGTGATCGAGCGATGATATCAAATGATGACGTAAAGAAAGTTAATAGATACTTCTGAAAATTTCGGACCGCATAGTAATTTGTCCACTGGCAGCACAAAAAAATAAACTTAAAAGTAATCCATTATGCATTTTTTTTTCTTTATATAAAAATATATGACGAAAAAATATATAGTACATTATGTTTGATACATGTTTGATTAATCTATGACAGCGTCATCTTTATTAAATTGTAGAAGTTAAAAATTAACCCCCTTCCCCTGTAATTAGAGTTTTTGCATAATGTTTTTATCGTCCGATATTTTTTTCTTTCTAGCGCATGGTCATTGGAATAGCTCAGTAGTGCAGTATTACGAGATATGCATACGTAATAGGCATGCGCGCTAGGAAGAAAAATATCGGACGATAAAAAAACGTTATGCAAAAAACTCTCTATTGTTTTAAACAAGAATTGTCAACCGGGAAGAAAAAAATTATGTCGAGTACAATCAAATAAAGGCAAAAGAAGTAACAGAAAAGGCATTGAAGTTCTCCATTTTACATAATATGTTAATAAAGATTTTTGAGATTTGATAATAAACAAGTAATACAAAAAAAATTTTAAAGTCAATTCCTACTTTTTTTTCACTATATTGCATAAAAGTCCTTTATAAATAATTTTCATTCATTTTTTTAAGTTTATCTGGCCCCATCTATTGGTAGATACATGCAACTTAAATCTTAAAAAACTATAATTAATTAATTAAATTTATTTACTGAATTAATATTTGAAAAAACAGTATTAACATCCGAGAGTGTCATCCACTACAAATTCAAAAAAATGTATTTAAACTTGAGTGGATGGATAAAAAGTATTTTATTAACGATTGTGGGAAATTTGAACAAGATATATAGGGAGAGTGTGAGCTAATAGAAGGAATTGAAAAAAAATGACTCAGCATTTGATTCAATTTTTATTAAAAACCAAGCTCAAATGCAGTTAATCAAATAATTTCTGTTTATTTATTTTTAATATTCATCCCTGAAACCAATCGTTCCCAAATATGTATTGGCTCAAATAGTGCTACATATCACCATTCACTATCTAGAAACAACCATAGCTACTTTGTTCTTCTTCAGTGATGCAACAGCGCCGTAGTGGCCAAGGCCTAGCAACAACCATAGCTACTTTGTTCTTCTTCAATGGTGCAACAGCCTCATAGTGGACCAAGGCCGTCTGTCTACTGGCAGATTCAGAAACATGAGATGTTTTCTTTACGGGAGTAGGGTTGTCAGCCCTATGTCCAATTATATGAGACCAGGACATACGGCTTAAAGTGCATTCTGAACCACTACAAACATTTATGGCACCGCCGGGACTATCGGCCATCAATCTACTTTTGTTACAATTTCAAAATGGGAAATTATTTTTTGGTAAATGCCATAAAACAATGGTTTTTGAAATATGCATTTACCAATGGCTAATGTTGTGATTACTAATAGTATTATCATTTGATACTTTTGTGGTAGAGAGAGAACAATATAAATAACATAATTAAGCACCAGGCATCCAAGTTTGGTTTGGTTTGTTGCTCTACGGTCATTTTTTGCACACTTTAGGTTAATTAGACCAGGACCTACTGTTTAACGTGAATTCCGAATCATTACAAACATCCATGGCCCGTCGAGACTCAAACCCGAAATCCGCACACCATTCGCCAGAGCGTTAGTAATCGGCCATCAATCTACTTTGCTACAATTTCAAAATGGGGAAATGGATTTTGGAAAATACCATAAAACAATGATTTTTTGATGCATACATTTGCCGAAGGTGCGCAGTAGATCTACCTCCCTGTGGTGCACCTGGTAACACTTTTCAGTGGCTAAAAGATCTTCAACTTGGCATTATGTTACATTAATGAACTCAGTTTCAGCGTGTTTTGTTGTATTCTCTGTTCTTTTTTTTTTTTTTTTTTTTTTTTTTTTTGCTGTAACTGTTCATAATCTGCCATTGGAAATAAAAAAAAACATTTGCCGATGGCTAGCTAGTCATAGTGATAGTCAAGAGTTTTATCAGTTGACATATTTTGTGATACATTTGATTTGGTTTGGTTTGTCGCTCTACGGTCATTTTTTTCACATTTTGGACTAATTAAACCCGGACCTACAGTTTAATGTGAATTTCGAACCACAAACAAATATCCTGCCACAGCCAGGATTCGAATCTTAAGCCTGTGGTACCAAAGGCCAGAGCGCTAGCGAATTGGCCGCCTTTTGTGGTAGAGCGAGAAAAATATAAATAACTGTAAACTCATAAATGAAACAGGCAATATGTGTCATAAAGTCGCAAGAATATTTTTTTTAAAATCAGTTAATTTTCTCATAATTTCTTCAGTTAGTTTTTTTTTGAATATATGGATGCACACATAATGTATTTGGTTGGTTTTTACTACATTTTGAAATAAATATATTTTTGAAAAAGTGCGTTAAATCTCAGGGGCCTGAAAAATGTACAAGGCGGGCTGCGGTTTGGCCACCCCTATTCTAAACGTTGGTAATGAAAAATTCTGGATATGTAGTACTTTCACAATATTGTTGTTCATATATTGTATTATACAGTCTGGATTATTACAGGGTTGAGATGGTTATACATAGAAAAATGTTATTGGTTATAAATAGTATTGGTCTAATATATGGAAATGTATCCTTTTTCAACCTTTTTTAAAAATTTGAAAACCAGGCACAATGTTAGTGTAAATTGTAATAAGAACAAAATATTCTATGTAAGTTTGGAATTAATCAATAAATTAACCACATTACAGTGAAATACTTTTTTAAAAATAGTGTCTGAATTAAAGTTCAATGCCAACATCGCTATATTTAGAATTAATTAGTTTATTTAAGATTATATGGATACGGCAGTTAAATTTTGAATATATGGATACACGCATGATGTATTTTTTCAATTCCTTCTATTAGCTCACACTCTCCCTATATATATCTTGTTCAAATTTTCAATCGTTCATAAAATACTTTTATTCATCCACTCAAGTTCAGATAAATTTTTTTAACTTGTAGTGGAGTATACTTGTTGTTAATACAGTTTTTTCAAATATTAATTCAGTAATTAAATTTAATTAATTAATTATATTGTTTTAAATTTAAGTTGACTATATCTACCAATAGATGGAGCCATATAAACTTAAAAAATGAATGAAAATTATTTATTAAGAACTTTCTGCAATAGAGTGAAAAAAAGTAGGAATTGACTTAAATTTTTTTTTTATATTAGTTGTTTTAATACATTGGTTTCCACTGCTTTGGTCATTATTAGATAAATATATTTTATAAAAGTGTGATAAATCTTAAGGGCCGCAAAAATATTCAAGGCGGGCCGCATTCGCCCGGGGTTGACCAGTCCTACTCTAATCTTTCCTCTAAATCAGAAAGTAAAAGAAGCAGCTCGTATGACATTTTAAAGCAAAAATGTCACTTAATGATTCTGGCCACAATCTGATCACCCCAGTAGTAAAATATCACATCTTCCAATATTCGAGATTTAAAATGGAACAGATAAATATGTGATCGGAATGTAATTGTAGAATTAAAACATCGATTTTTTTTTTTCTGTTTAGCCGCACCTTCTCTTTTCTATTGACATTCTAGCAAACTCGCTCTGACAGTGACATCTGAACTAACCTTGAAGGAGTGTTCTTATTTCTTCTCCTTTTTTTTGCCACTTCACTATATGCAGTTTTTTTACCGCAATGGAAATACTAGGAGCAAAAAATGCATCAGTTTGTGATTTGTATTATATTGGGATCATGTTACAATTACAATAAAGCAGATATGCACGGCTATGCGGTGATGGGTTTTTTTTTTTTACAACCTTCTTTATCATATTTCCACTTTAATTTTAAAGATATAAATGCTATTTTTTTTTAAAGATATTCACATTTTCATGAAAAAAATTATAACAGGGTATAATATTCAGTTTTAGCTTAGTAAAAAAAGTAAAATTCAATTATGGGAAAATTATTTTTTTCAAAATTTAATAATTTATTGCAGATGAGATGATCACGGTCTGTCAGTGACAATAGATTAAAACAGGATACCTGCCAACATACTTGATACAACATACTTCAAGAACAAATATGTTTGTCTTGAATATTTAATAGTATTTATGTCCTAATTATATGTATTTATATTCCGAATATAAGAATATTTTATGTCCTGAATATATGTGAATATCCTCTATGTATGTGAATTACATGAATATATACACATATGCATAGGGTTAATTATTAAAGGGCCCAAGTTATGTAACAATTATTTATTGAAGTTTAAGTTGCAAACGAGACCAAAAAAACAAAAAGTTTCGTTCAACCAAAGTTTTCAGCTGTTACTCAAAGAAGTTCATTTTAAGTATAGAGGGTACTATTGATGCGCTGGAGTAACTGTTGCCACATATACGAAAGAAGTAGTTATAGTAGGTCTTTTCTTCGTAATTGACCATTAATTTCTTAATGAATTATCACGAGTGTGCTCTTATATGATTTTTTGTACCTTTACTACTGCGCCCAAAAAAGTAAGACCAATTTTTTTTTTTTTTTTACTCTTTATTTATTCTTCCAAATTTATTTCATCGCCTACAAAGTAATCCCCTCCGGATACAACACAATTATGCAACTTTTTTCCAATCCTCAATATATGCTAAAAAGTCATCAGTAGAGACGGCCTTCAAAGCGAGCGGAGATTCACGTTGAATCACTTCAATCGACTCAAACCCGTGTCCCCGGAGTGGTCTTTTGAGTTTAGGGATAGCCAGAAGTCGTACGGTGTGAATACGGTGGTTGTGGAGCGATATGGGTTTCATTTTTGGCGAAATCGTCACGAAGAATTAATGTAATGGGAGCTGTCGCATTCATTGTTTTCGGTACCAATCGAGATTTGATGCGTTTGAGGCCCAAAATGGAATGGACTAAATTGAAATTCCAACATCATCAGCAAGGTCTCTAATTGTAAATCGACAGTTTGCAAGCACCAAATTTTTACTTTTGGACGTGAGCTTCGTCGGTTGAGGTGGGTGGTCGACCAGAGGTCACTTCGACTTCAACGCCTTCTCTGCCTTCTTTGAACTATTTATATCACTTCAAAACATGTCTTTCCGATATAGTTTGCTCACTGAATGCCTTCTACAACATTCTATACGTTTCCGCACACGAATATTCATTCCGCTAACAAATTTGAATGGAAGTTCTTTGCTCAATTAATTCAGACATTTCAAAAATCGTCGAAATCGGTTTTAGCGTCTCACAAAGTCAAGCGTAACACAAACACTAATAAATATTTTTGACGTGAAATTTCACACAGATATCAAGGACAGTGCCAAAAACGTAAAATAGAAAAAAATCCATATGCCCGTGAATTTTAAATTAAAAATTGGTCTTACTTTTTGGACATAGTTGTATAATTTATTTTACCTTTTAGAAACATCACGAATAAATCATGCGAAAACCAATTTTTAATTCTGAACCGTAGGCGACCTTGCGATCATAATATCGTACATCCAGTAACAGTTATTCTATGGCGCTTTCATGCTGTTTTACAGACATTTTATTTGATATTGCTCAGTACCCAAAAGATTTCTGAGAAGTTGTATGTAATTGATTATTTATGACCACCAACATTAATTTTCTCATTTATTTTCAAAATTAGTACAATGAGGCTATTTTTAGAGATAATTATAGATAGATCGTATCGTGAACTCGAAAGCTCAGACGATGAATCAGAGGATTATAATACTGATACTAATCTGAATACGATTTCAAACTGGAAGGCTAAATTTGTACCTGAATTAATTTCTGTCATAAAAGTAAACAATTCCAAGTATTAATTTATCGATTATAATTCTAAAAATGTAGACTTTCGATTTTAGCAATTAAAAATTAAAAAAAACCTGCATAAGAAAAAGATTGTTTAAAGGTTACACTATCACTATATATGGATCATTGGCCATATATAATGATCGTGTAACTCTTAAATAATCTTTTTCTTAAGCAGGTTTTTTTTTTTTAATAATTTGCTTCACTTTTAAAAATGTTATTCCTTCAATTCAATTAAAGACTTTACATATTTCAATTATACAAAGTTTAGATTATTCGTCTTACTAAAGATATATACATATATTTATTCCTATAAGAGCTTGATCTAAGTCTGCTTTCAAATCTTTTAGCTCTTTGGAAAGACGAATCAAGTTAACCGTGAAGCCCAAAGTTTTTTATAAATTTTACCAGCTGTCATTATGGTCCTGAAAAATTTAATGCGTTTGGTATTTAAATAGTTTTAATACTTCAGAAAGTGTTTGCATTAACATTGTTTCTATTCTATTTTTTTATTTCATAATGCATATATATATATATATATATGTATATATTCTTGTTCTTAATTGTTTCAATACAATAGTTGCCAAATTGAAGTGATCGATGAATTTCCTACAGATAACATCATACTGAATTAAACCACTGGTTCTTAAAGTGGGTGATACCGTTCTGTAGGCAGCAATGGAGTGATGCTGCCCTAGTACATTGAAAGGGCGTCCATTCATGTCCCATGTGTTTATCCACATGCTTGTTTCATGCATAATTCGTGCATTCGTTAATTCGTTCCATGAACTATTTGTGTATTCATATATTCGTTCTGGGCAAAATTCGTGTATTCGTATATTCGTTCTAGGCAAAATTCGTGTATTCGTATAATCCTTCCATGCACCAGTCATGTATTTGTATATTAGTTCCTGAATCTCACCTGAAAAACCTCCTAGACATGCTGCCACTGCCAATTTTAGACCTTTGATTTCACATGACTATTTACAGAGTCATTTATACCGCATTGGTATGTTCCCTTCTGCTCTTTGTGTTCAGTCAGGAAACTTTATGGATTTGAATCATCTTTTGTCATATTCTGCTCTTCGTGACAAGCACTTTACTGTGGACAATTTTTTAAAACAATACTGATCTGTACTGGGCCGCTAAAGGAAACTCTGGTCTTTAGACTTTTCCTCGGTGTAGGAGAAAAAAAATTATTAGTTCCATGCAACATTCATGTATTCCTATACTTGATTCATGCCCTTTTATACATTCGTATAATTGTTCCATGCATCATTCATCCAGTCGAAACCACATTCATGGTTATTTTATCCAAAATCACTTGTTTATTTTCCTTTTTAACGTTTCAACAACAGCAATACGTTAAAGAGTCACAGCTCAGGGCTTTTTATAAGGATGAGAAACGCATTTCTCAAATGTCACACCAATTAATTTTCTATTCCTTTGATACACTTGCTGTCATGACAACAAGCATCCTCCATCCAGTATTCGTATAAGATTCGAGTCAACTGTCATATAAAATCGATATAAAATCGATAACTAGTCATATAAAATCGATTTAGTCAAGCTGTACCTTGCTCCTCCTAAAAGTATGTAAATGTGTTACTAAGACACCTGTATATGAAGTTCATGTAAGAAACTTTCAACAAAAAAATTAATTAATGTATGCTTATCGTGTATGATTTCAGGAAAATAAAATACTTCAGATTTAATTTAATATATTTTACATCGAATATGTCTAGGAAGTTGTTTTATAAATGATCGAAATATATTTCAAGAAGTATAATATCCTAATTTTAATATATTTACATAAAATTCAGATTTTTATAACGATAAGTATAGATGCAAACACCACTTCAGGAATGTTTGAGAATGCCCTAAAAATGATTCACATTTTAATGGGAACTCTTATTTAACGGAAGATGAATCCGTCAGTTATGCAGTGAAACGTAAAAAATTCGCTCTGTCACCGTATAGCGTAATACCGGACGTGTATGATCCAAAACGCTCAATATTTAAAATTTGATTATTGATATAAAATGGTGTCAGATTATTTATATAAAATAGTATTTGGTTATTGATATAAAATGGTGTCAGATTATTTATATAAAAATAGTATTTGTTTACTGATATAAAATGGTGTCAGATTATTTATATAAAATAATATTTGGTTATTGATATAAAATGGTGTTAGATTATTTATATAAAATAGTATTTGGTTATTGATATAAAATGGTGTCAGATTATTTATATAAAATAGTATTTGGTTATTAATATAAAATGGTGTTAGATTATTTATATAAAATAGTATTTGGTTATTGATATAAAATGGTATTTGGTTATTAATATAAAATGGTGTTAGATTATTTATATAAAATAGTATTTGGTTATTGATATAAAATGGTGTCAGATTATTTATATAAAATAGTATTTGGTTATTGATATAAGATTGTATTGCACTTATTGTAAGTACTTAAACATGTGTGGTATAATAAAATACGCAAAAGTTACTTCCAATTACAAATATCACTACGGTATTAGTTAGTAACGATTATCAATATGTTATTGGTGCTATTATTAACGATTAGTATCGATTAGTATTTATCAAATTTTTAATGTCTGATCGTATTTGACAAAAATATTAATATCATTAAAATAATAACTTTATAATATTAAATAAACATTTTTATACTTGTTAAGTTTCTTTACAACAAATTATCAAAGTAAACCAATTAATTCATCTAAAATCAATTTTATTGATTAGTAGATCAATTTTTAAAATTACATACTGCAACCGTGCTCCCTCAATGCATTGCAAAATGGTATCAGGAGAAATATCAAGGCATCGAGACTCTCACACGATGAAAGTAATATATGTCGCTGCCTCAAACGTTTGTTACAATCTCTCATTCGAGATAAATATCTTTATTTTCGGCTAGCATATTGGAATATAAGAATCTTTAATACTAGAATATTGATACAAAATGTAAGACCAATAATTTTTATTTTCAAAAACTCTTTATTTATTCTTCCAAATTTATTTCATCGCCTTCAAAGGAATGCCATGGTGCGCTTATGCCAACGTTTTCCAATATCAAAAAGCATGCTAAAAAGTCATAGGGATGGCCTTCAAAGCGCGCGCCGATGCACGTTGTATCTCTTCAATCAACTCAAAACGGTGTCCCCGGAGTGGTTTTTTTGAATTTAGGAGATAGCCAGAAGTCACACGGTGTGAATAAGGTGTTTGTGGAACGATATGGGTTAAATTTTTTGGCGAAAAAGTCACGAAGAATCAATGCAGTGAGAGCTGGCGCATTCAGTGTTTTTGGTACCAATCGAGATTTGACGCGTTTGAGGCCCAAAACAGCTTTTAAAATAGAATTTGTAAATTCTAACAACACCAGTAAGATCTCTAATTGTAAATCGACGGTAAATCTTTTATTGTTTGGATGTGAGCTTCGTTGATTGAGGTTGAGGTCGACCAAAGGGCTCTTCGTCTTCAAAGCGTTCTCTGTCTTCTTTGAACTGTTTATACCCTGTAAACATTTCTTTCCGATATAGGAATGCTCCCCAAATGCCTTCAGAAACATTCTATGCGTTTTCGCAAACAAAATTCAATGCAAGTGTCTTGCTCAATTAATTCATACATTTGAAAAATCGCCGGAATCAGTGTTAGCGTCTCACAAAGCCAAACGTAACTCAAACACTAATGAATATTTTGACGTCCAATTTCACACAGATGTGTGCCAGTGCCAGTGCCAGTGCCAGTGCCAGTGCCAGCAACCTAAAAAATTTGAAATTCCATAAGACTCGGAAATTTTAAATTGAAAATTGGTCTTACTTTTTGGACACAGTCGTAGATTTCTTCAAAATATTTAAACATTATCTATCTTTACATTATGTTAAATATTTTTTATCTTTAATTGTTTGTGTATGTGGTATTTATGCGCGTGTAAATAAAGCCATGTATACTTAAACCTGTGTCACAACCCAACAACACTCAGATCCAGCTGCACAACCAACCGACAACACTAAATACAAGTATTAATTTTTCAAGTAAACAGAGCGAACAATATAAAATTACGAAACTTGCTTTTGTGTAATTGCAAAAATAATTAAATAAATATTATTATTATTATTATTACTTTACAAAATATGTTACCTTTTATGATATACATTTTTTTTTTTTTAGATTGTAGTAGAGATTGTACCAAAACTTATACAGTATCGTCCACATCTGGAGTCATATTGTTCGTTCGAAGTCTCCATATGGGTCTTTGGAAAGACGGACAGTTCCTCTCGGACAGTCCGTCCTATAATGTAGTCCAGACATGGACGAGACTGTATAAGTTTTTTACAGGACTATCCGGGAACTCGAATACATGAGCTTATAGCACATAATTCCGAAATATTCCGCTGCAGCACCTTGCAGCGTCCGCTGAAAACGACTTATATCCGTAATTCACCGTCGTTACTACTAACTATTTTACATATATATAAAACGACTTACTAATAACTATTTTACTTATATTAGAAAAAAAAATTATAAACATTAGACTATAAATAAGTTATCGAACTTGTATTAGTGAAGTTTAATTTACTATGGAATACTTTAAATAACAGGTTTTATTATTATTCCAAATTATTGAGTATTTTAGAGGGAATTTTGAACAATACAGCTTCATTCGAAACCAAAACTGGCAAATCTTATCAAACATTCCTGCCTGCATTGAGACACTGTGATAGCATTGATCTTATTGATTGGTATATTGATTGACACTGATGGTATTGATTGGTATATTGATTGATATGGATGGTATGATGATTAGAGCATTGATGGTATTGATTGGCATTTTGATTGATATTGATGGTATGATGATTATAGCATTGATGGTATTGAATGGTATGTTAATGAGGCTGATAGTATGATGATTACAGCATTGATGATATTGATTGGCATTTTGATTATATTGATGGTATGAAGATTACATCATTAATATTCATTATATTGATATTGATTATATTGATTGACAATATTGATGGTATGATGATTACAGCATTGATGGTATTGATTGGTATATTGATTGATATTGATGGTATGAGGATTACAGCATTAATATTGATTATTTTGATTGATATTGATGGAAAGATGATTATAGCATTGATGGTATTGTTGGTATATTAATTGAGGCTGATAGTATGATGATTACAGCATTGATGGTATTGATTGGCATTTTGATTGATGTTGATGGTATGAGTATTACAGCATTAATATTGATTATATTGATTGATGTTGATGGTATGATGATTACAGCCTTAATGGTATTGATTGGTACATTGATTGATATTGATGATATGGTGATTACAACATTGATGGTATTGATCGGCATTTTGATTGATATTGATGGTATGATGATTATAGCATTGATGGTATTGAATGGTATATTAATTGAGGCTTTATAGTATGATGATTACAGCATTGATGGTATTGATTGGCATTTTGATTGATGTTGATGGTATGAGGATTATGATTATATTGATTGATATTGATGGTATGATGATTACAGCATTGATGGTATTGATCGGCATATTGATTGATATTGATGGTATGATGATTATAGCATTGATGGTATTGAATGGTATATTAATTGAGGCTGATAGTATGATGATTACAGCATTGATGGTATTGATTGGCATTTTGATTGATGTTGATGGTATGATGATTACAGCATTAATGGTATTGATTGGTATATTGATTGATATTGATGGTATAATGATTACAACATTGAAGTGGTCAACAAGCTTCGTGAATTCATAGACCTGTGATAATTTTTGAGGAATAAATCCCCTATCATTTAATAGAAAGAAAAACATTTTGAACAAATTTAATTTTAAGCGATTTCAAAATTTTGCGATAATTATTTATTTATCGATTTCAAGATATGTAAATAATAACATTCATATAACTTTAAAGTAATGACAAACGAATATTTTATCACATTTATTATCGATATTCTCATTATTTCTATCAATTTTCCCCTTAAATTATCTATTTCGAAAATTACACGTCATTTGTTATATAAAAGATATTTGATTTGTAAATATTTCAATGCCGTTCTTTTTTGTGACCGTCAAAAATCCAGCAAAAAATTGTCTGACATAGTATTTCCTGACGAAAATGATGATGAACTTTACAAAATCGATACATATCTTAAATCTCTAAAAGATGAACGTTTCATTACAGCTTCATCATTAATTTAACCAGTTATAGTTATTTTTATCTCTATATATCTTATGAAATGAAAGGTATGTATGAAAGAGGAAGTTATTTATCTTGCAAGTTTAACGATATAACATTGAGAAATCCAGAAATTTTTATCTTCAGTATAACCGAAAATTACGAAATTATACTTTTTGGTTAATTTGTCGTAAAATAAGAAACATCTTCTTATTTTTGATCTTTTTTTGAATAATCTTATAATCTAATCTTATTTTTGAAATATATTGTCTTTTTTACACATCATTTCCCTAACATTCACAAAATAATAATAATAATAATGATGATGATAATAAATAATAATAATAATAATTAATAATAATCTGAATGTCAAACTTATTTAAAATTGGTATAGTATGGCTTTAACATGATACAGCGAAAATGCATCCTTTATTTCTGTAAATGTATTATACATATTTTTAGCTGAATTGTTACCGAAAATGTTGAATCATGAAAAAATTCTAATTAGTTCTTTTCAATTAAAAATCTTAACATTGATAGCAAATCATCAAAAAAATATCAACATAGTTCTATATGTATTTTTATTTACATTTAAAAAAGCAAATTATTATTATTAAAATTATTAATTATTAGTTATCAATTGTTATTATTAATTAATATTAATTATTAAATATTTATTATTATTTATTATCGTTAAAAAAAGTTAATTAATAATTATTATTGTGTTATTATTGATTAATATGATTAATTAATAATTATTAACTATTGCTAATAGTTGTTATTATTAATTTTTATCATTAATTATTATTATAAAATTATGTAATTTATTTACAATTAAAGTGTTTAATTTGCTTATACTTCAATTTGCTTGTTGGGCTTATATTCAATTGTGCTAGAATGTTAAAGTCACTGCTTTCAGAAATGAGGAGACTCGACGGAGAATGTGACAAAACATCTCGCACGATAGTCAGACTCCCTGAGTGGAGGTTTCCGGGTTTTGACTCATACAACATACAAATATGGGGCAGTTACCCCTAAAAATTCTCCCGAAAATTAACGTTCTTCCTTCATAACACAATCATGACATACATATGTGAAACATAAGGCACTGCTTTCAGAAACGAGGAGACTCGACGGAGAATGTGACAACGAGTGCAAAACATCTCGCACGATAGTCAGATATTACAGATAGATTGGAGTTTTGACAATGAATGATGAGACATGAATGATCAACAAAATTTGTATTTATAATTGGATTTAATAATGTTTTTAATCCATTTATGGGCTTAATATTAATGTAAAAAAGCGTTTTGTTTGCTTTTAATTTATTATATAGTTTTAGAGGGGCCTGATGGCCAAGTGACTTAGAGCTCAGGTGCGACAGGTTTCGGGTTCGAGTCCCGCCGGTGCCATGGATGTTTGTAGTGATTCGGAATCCACTTTAAACTATAAGTCCAGGTCTAATATGGCTGTAGAGCGTTGGACGTCGGGCTGACAACCCTTCCCCGTAATAAAAAACGTCTCTTGTATCGAAATCTACCAGTATGCAGACATCATATGGCTGTTACGCCAATGATGACAATATAATTTTAGATTTTATGTCTGCTAACGCTAATATGCCACTTAAATTCAGTTATGCAGTTGCTCAAGTTTTATATGAAACATGTTTCGCTAAAGCTTAGGACATACCAATAAAATAGCTTAAACATAATAAAAGGGATATGTATCTCATTTTGAATTGCACAAAAGTAATTTCGAAATTTTATTGTTTCCATTTACAGTCATCAGTATATGACAACAACACATCTATTAAACTAATTCTAACTAAAAATTAAATTTAAGTGGGAGTTGAAATGCTGATATGTTTCTTGATGTTTTTTATAAATATTTTTTTTTTTGATAATATTTTTTTTTACTCGAGTTTTGCAAAGAAATCATGTCTCACAACGTCATAATGAGGCTTACAGAAGTAAGTAGCAAATAAATCTATGAAAAAAATGAAAACATCAAACAAATAGTAAATTTAAAGAATACATGACATTACAAAATTTAAAAAAAAATAAAAGAGAAATAGAGAAGGGATTTAAGCAGGGGTGGCCAAACCCGCAGCCTCCTTGAATATTTTTCGGGCCCGTGAGATTTATCACACATTTAGTACAAAATATATTTATTTTATAATGGTCAAAGTAGTGAAAACCAATGTATAAAAAAATACATTATGTGGGCATCCCTCTATTCAAAAATTAACTGTCCAAATTCTGGGAAAAAAATTAACTTTAATTTTAAAATAATATTCTTGCGAATATATAATAGATATTGCCTGTTTTATTAATGAGTTTACAGTTATGAGTAATGAGTTCGAGTACAATTATAATAATTAAATTATATTCTACAAACACATGATGCGCGCGCATCTTGGAACATCTAATATAACAGGTTCTATGTTTCACTTTTAAGTAACCTCAGTGACCATTCCAAGATACGCACAGTTGATTATTGATAGCAGAGCAAACCAGACTCTCAGTTCAAGTTGTTAGCGCTTTTGATTCAATTTACACCTGCGAATCGTTTTTTTTTTTTTTTTTTCGAAAATGAAATTAACCAAACATAAAACATGCTGAAACATAATGGATGCTAACCTGCAATACCCATTACGAATAAATATTTTTTAATGATTTCATTTTTTTTTTTTATTTCGTTTATATTTATATATTTTTTATATTTCATTTCTAGTTTTATATATTTCTTTACAATGTGCGTTTTTTATCATTATTATTATATTATCTATGTTAACATGTAAGAATAATAGTAGAAACAAAAATACTAACTCATTATGTTTCAATTTTTTACTCCAAAAAAAAAAATCTGTAGGGCGTCTAAATCTAATATGGGGATATATAATTTTATATGTGACCTGTGGAGTTTTGGTGCATTTTCTAAGTGGCCAGGGAGATCATTTGGGTTGGCCACTCCTGGATTTAAGAAACATCAAAATAAGAATTAATAAATTTACAAAATACTGTAAAAGTAGAATTATTATTTAAACAAACTGATAAAACTGAATATTATTTACAAACTGATACGATAATTTTACTGTACAATGCAATATTTTTCAATTATTCTAAAGAAGACAACGAATTCCTTCAGTTGCACATTTTGAATGGAAACTATTTTATTTACTTGTCCAGCCTAATGTAAGTTTAATGCAAGGTTAAAAGTTTGGCAATAAACAAGGTTCATTCGTAATGAATTCTGTGTTGATGGTATTCTAATTCATGACTACTTTTATGTAGATCATGATCTGCCCAAAGGCCAAACCAATTTTGTCACTTATTTTACAAAGGAAGCAATGCCATCAGTATAACAAATTATCGGAAAGTCTATAAAATTGGTCTGGTACAAATTATGCAGAGACGCCCATTATAAGGTTTATTAGATTCCTCTTAAATGGACGCTGAACAGCTAATGAAAAGTGGTAGTTATTTACATATGATAGAGAGATTTCTACATAATTATATTTCACACAAATAACTGAGGTGTATGGGAGGACAACAATCAAAGGTAAAAGCAGAATTAATAATTGTACGATATTCACAAATAATTCGCAACTTAATGCCTCTCTGTACTCATTTAAGTAGTTTAGGATTGATCTTTTTGCGTAGTACAGAACACCACGTACTGTAAGTGCTGCCCAAAGTATTGAAAATCATGCAAATATTTCACTTTCTTTTTACATCCGAGTCGAACGTCATATGCTAAAGGCTTATAATCGGTCGTGGATAAAATCTTCTGTCTTGGATAAGATTGGATAAGGAGTACAAATATGTCGGATGCATATGTTAATAATCCATCAAGTATTGTTATAAGGTTTGTTAGATTCAAATGGATGCTGGATGGGTGCCTTGATTTAATCATATTTAATTTAAAACCAAAATATGGTTTTTTTTGTGAGTTTTACCTTTCATTTTGTATATACAATAAAATAAAATTTCGTCGGGCACTTTCTTAAATTAATTAAAATGTAGTGATTTTTTTGTATATACAATAAAAATTTACTTTCTTAAATTAATTAAAATGTAGTGATTTTTGCTTCTTCTATATTCTACACCATGGCACTTAGCTAATTTTTCCGGCAGTAAGAATGAATTTGCAACATGATGCATCTCTGTACTCATCGAAGTAGTTTAGGATTGATCTATTCGGCATAGTTCAAAACACCAAACACTGTAAAAAAGAGACATGAAACATTGTCTTTTATTTCCATTGGCAAGAGAAAATGACAAACTATTACGAAACAAATAAGACAAATAACATAATGACAAACTCTTAAAGCACATACAAGTAAAAGGAAATAAGAGGAAAAGGTCAAAGCCATCAGCAAGTCCGGGCATCCAATATCTTTTCACCACGGAGTCCCCATGCATGGTTCTTGGTTCCTGTCCATGATCTCGTCTTTCCCACAGAGAGGGCGTTTTTGGCGCGTTGCTGACAACTGGCGTACCGATTACGGAGTACCAATGGGGGAAATACCCCTTAACCTCCTCATCTTAATTCATAGATATGATTTTAATTCTAATTGGCTGCTTAATTGTTAGTATAAAAATATTACAAGATAAAGTTTCAAAATTAAATAGATGGTACTCAAAAAAAAAGTGAAAAATACTAAAAATAAAGAAAAGTAAAATACAAATTAAAAGTAAAAATTAAAAAAATAAAAGAATTTAACTTAAGTTTAAATTCGGTGCAATTAGGGACCAGTTGTCGATGCCACAAGACTATTGAAAAAAGTAAATAAAAACACTGAGAGGTATGCTGAACGGTGGGAGCCATGGTGATACCTGAAAAGCAATGATTATCCTCACAAAAAAAGGCAATTCTCAGAACCAAAGTTCTTTTTTTTTAATTGCTTTTGCTGTATACCGATAATAGTAGATCTTTTAGCCGCCTAGGACGTTACCGGCAAACACCACGTGGAGATAGATCTACTGTCGCCCCCAGAAATAAAATATAAAAAGTAAGAATCTGCCTTGCATTCTCACGAGAACTATGTAGAGACCACACGTGGTGAGAAAGAGAAATGTTTAAATAAACCACCATGAATTCGCACGAGAACCATGCAGAGGACCGCATGCGGAGAGAAAAAGAAAATTATTTAAATAAATTTTACTCGAGATGTGCGGCAACAGCAGGGTGTTCCATCGTTTTAAAAAATTACAAGTCGGTTAAACATGGCGTTGTTAGTTGTTTAAGCTACGCGTTGTAGTGATTGCTTTGTTAGTTAATAGTCTGCTTGACGTTGTAGAGAATAAGTGATGGAGACATTGACACAAACATATGTCTCCTCTCAGTTCTAACGTTTCAATAATCCTATTCACCTGACGTTCATCCTTTTTCGGAAGCCAAAAATTATACTTTCGTGAAAATTTCAAAGTTGCAGATTACGTAAAATTTAACTAACGCTGTTAAGTCTTCAACGGTGAATATACCCATATACAGCTATAATCTGTACTTAAATAATGTAAGCAACATTTGATTTAATTCTATTTGATACTAATTGACTCAGTTTTAGCTTTTTTTTTTTTTCAGCCAAAGCTTTATTTAAAATACAGCAAATTTAATTAACTATAATACAAGTTCATTGAAGAAGTAAGAGATAATAATTTCAAATATGATAATTTAAAGTTCATAAATGTTTTTATTTTTCATTTGTTTGTTTTTATGTGATGGAATTTTAAAGCAAATCAAGATATAATTTTTATTCATTACTTTTTGTTGAACATCGGTGGACTTCTTGTTTAACTGATGCATGCCACGAACAACCCACCGATGAGGGATGAGGACATTGCCTTCTTGGAGAACTTTTAAGGGTAACTCCCTCCTTTTGCGTATCAACATTTACGATGCAACTTTATTATCGATGCACAACGCTTTACATGTATTATCACAATAGCTATCGAGTCGCCTCGTTTCTGAAAACAATGACTGCAATGAATGGCGGCAGCGGATTCGAAGATGAACCCGTCTGTTTACGTTAATACGTTAATACTAGGCCAAGAAATGGGCTTCCTATTTATTAATTGTTGTTTTAATTATGCAAATACATAAAATGCTGTTGTGTTGTGACTAATCCTCAGTGTCCAGGAGCACGGAGCGGACATCCCATGAGTCATCTACTCATGGATGGAAGGAAAGAGGACAGCTTCTGTTGTGATGGAACACCCGTAGGTAGAAATCTGACTTGGCTCTGTGACGCTCTTACAGTCATATGAGACCGGAACCTACGAGTTAAAGTGGATTCGAATCACTATAAGCATTCATGGCACCGCCGGGACTCGAACCCCAAACCGGTGGTACCGAGGGTCGGAATGATAGACACTCGGCCATCGCTTGAATGGCGTACATAAAATGATCAACAACAATGAAGTTAAATAATTTATGGAATATTTTTCATTTTTTTTCAAAGCAAATATTAAATTAAAATACTATATTATTTGCTGAAGTCGTGAAATATCGTGATACATTTTTTAAAACCAAATAGTTTAAGAACTATAAATTGAAAGAATAATTGAATTTAATTGAATTTTGGTTTTAACTTTAGATGCAATAATTTCTATCTGTGATTAAGCTTTCTGTCCTACACTGTAAAATTGCATTCTTTCACGCTTACGTTTTCTCCCATGCTTGCTTTATTTCGGTATTGGTTTTGTATAATTTTTCAATTACTTAACCAATCTTGTTAAGATGCTATCTTGTTATAACCTTTCTAAATCTCCTATTATGACAAAGTTATTTTTCAAGGTGAAATCGGGATTTTATTTCTATTTAATTCCTTTTCAATGATAAGGTCATTTATAGTTCGCGTTTATAAAAAAAATGTAGAAATAATTGTAGCTTTTATTTTAAGCTGCTTATTAAGTACATTTTTATCACAGACAAACGTCGAACAATTTACAGGTAAGAAAAGAAAATATTTCATTACTGAATACATTACGAAATTATGCAGAAATACTAAAGATAGAAATGAGATAGCTATAATTACAAATAATAGAAAAGAAATCAAACCTTGAAGTGACCTGCATTAAATAACATTAAAATGAAGCAGAACTAACGCCATTTTTTTCTTGAATGAAATTCTACCACTTAATTAAGATAATTAATTTTTATGCAAATAAATAAATGTAATTCAATGATGTATTTAAAATTATCGTAATCAACAAATTATTTAAATTAATATTATTGAAATAATTAATTAAAATTATTTGCAATTATTCTGTTTTTAATAATACTGAAACCTTTTTATAAAAGTATTCAATTTTTAAAATTATCATAGCCAGAAACAACTTTATTTAAATGAATATTACTTTGAATTTTATTTAAATGAATATTATTACGAATACTTAGTTTTCCATCATATTATGCATATTTGTTTAAATAAAATACAATACACTATGATACATTTGCATCGCACTTTTTAATGTTTCGACAAGGATCATGGGTTGGCAGAAGAATCAATCACCTGCCTCCAATTGATAGAAGGCATTACTCTCAACCAATCATGTGCCTCCTTGCTGTGAATACAGACAAAGCTTTAAGGAAGATTGTATTTAAATCAAAAGTGATGTGTTCAATCTTTAATATTGATTATCTCTTTTAACCATCAAAAATTAAAATTAAAATTATTTAAAATTATCCTGGTTTTATAATTAATACTACTAAAAGCATTTTATAAAAGTATTCAATGATGTATTTAAAATTATCATAGCCAAAAACAACTTTATTTAAATAAATATTACTTTGAATTTTATTTAAATGAATATTATTACGAATAATTAGTTTCCCATCATATTATGCACATTAGTTTAAAGTAAAATACAATACACTGTAATAAAACGCTATTTGCAACGCACTACTTGTGATGTTTAGACAAGGGATCATGGGTTGGCAGAAGACATGCCTGTGATTCAATCACATGCTTCCAAATAACAGAAGGCATTACTCACAACCAATCGTGTGCCTCCATGTTGTGAATACTTTCAATGTTTCAAGGAAGACTATAAAATGTATATACTGTTCATGTGAGCTAAAAATAATATGTTTAATCTATAATGTTGATTATCTCTTTTTACCCATAAAAAATGTAAATGAAAATTATCATGGTTTAATGGCAATGTTTAATAATACTGAAACCATTTTATAAAAGTATTCAATGATGTATTTAAAATTATCATAGCCAAAAACAACTTTATTTAAATGAATATTATTATAAGTAGTTTTCCATCATATTATGCACATTAGTTTAAAAGTTAAATACAATACACTGTAATAAAACGCCCACTTTGCAAACTTAACTACTTGTGATGTACTTTTTAACTACTTGTGATGTTTAGACAAGGGATCATGGGTTGGCAGAAGGCATGCCTGTGATTCAATCATCTGCTTCCAACTGACAGAAAGCATTACTCACAACCAATCATGTGCCTCCTTGCTGTGAATACAGACAAAGTTTTAAGGAAGATTGTATATATTGTATATACTGTTCATGTGAGTCAAAAGTGATGTGTTCATTCTTTAATGTTGATTATCTCTTTTAACCATCAAAAATTAAAATTAAAATTATTTTAAATTATCCTGGTTTTATAATTAATACTACTAAAAGCATTTTATAAAAGTATTCAATGATGTATTTAAAATTATCATAGCCAAAAACAACTTTATTTAAATGAATATTACTTTGAATTTTATTTAAATGAATATTACTTACTTTGAATTTTATTTAAATGAATATTGTTACGAATAAGTAGTTTTCCATCATATTATGCATATTAGTTTAAAGTAAAATACAATACACTGTAATAAAACGCTCACTTTGCAACGCACTACTTGTGATGTTTAGACTAGGGATCATGGGTTGGCAGAAGACATGCCTGTGATTCAATCACATGCTTCCAAATAACAGAAGGCATTACTCACAACCAATCGTGTGCCTCCATGTTGTGAATACTTTCAATGTTTCAAGGAAGACTGTATAAAATGTATATACTGTTCATGTGAGCTAAAAATAATATGTTTAATCTATAATGTTGATTATCTCTTTTACCCATAAAAAATGTAAATGAAAATTATCATGGTTTAATGGCAATGTTTAATAATACTGAAATCATTTTATAAAAGTATTCAATGATGTATTTAAAATTATCATAGCCAAAGACAACTTTATTTAAATGAATATTACTTCGAATTTTATTTAAATGAATATTATTACGAATAATTAGTTTCCGTCATATTATCCATTTTAGTTTAAAGTAAAATATGATACACTAATAAAATGCTAACTTCACATCTTACTACTTGTGACGCTTCGACAAGGGACCATGGGTTGTCAGAAGACATTTCTTGATTCAATCACCTACATCCAAATGTCAGAAGACGTTACTCACAACCAATCGTGTGCCTCCTTGTTGTGAATACAATACTTTAAGGAAGACTGTATATAGCGTATATACTGTTCGTATGTTACTGAGTAAAAAGTGATATGTTCAATCTTTATTGCTGATTATCTCTTTTAACCATCAAAAATTTAAATGAAAATTATTTAAAACTATCCTGGTTTAATGACATTGTTTAATAATACTGAAAGCATTTTATAAAAACCTTTAAAATTTTCATGCGAATACATCTTACTAGTATACTATAAAATAAAAATTATTTACATTTCTAATTTAAGCCAAATAATTTTGTAAAATTTATTGTAGATTTAAATGAAATATGTATTATGTAATTGGAAAAAATGAACATTATTGAAATATATATTTAATTCGTATATAGATTCCCGAAAATTTATGAACACATTACAATATTATTTTAAGAACGCAAAAAAAAAGAAAAAAAATTTCCTTTATTGATTTACAATGTAACAATGTTTCGATGTGTAAAATATTTATGTGTAAGAATTTCGATATGAGATCCCTAGGATGCCAGTAGTACATCCACTCAATACTCGATTCCATGCTATATGTTTTCAAGTTTCTGTAGAATTATGAAATTCGAAGTGAATACTCTCTAGATATTATATCATTGAACTTTTTCGTGTGGGATTGTGCCAAATATCGTGTTAATCAGAAGGATTGTCCTGATTTGTAAACACTAAAATAGTGCAACTCAACTGTTATTAATTCCATAAATCTTCAAATGCTTACTAATAAATCAAAAGATACACAGACCGTGGCTGGTATCTGGCCTGTCTTATGATTTTCCAATATTAATTTTAAAATATAATTAGTAATTTTTTACACTTTGATTAACGATTCCTTTCGTTCATGAACGATTCATTTCATTGATTAACGAGACAATCGTGTATGATTCCTTTCAATGATGAAAGATATATCGATAAACGATTCATTTCATTGATTAATGAGACAATGATGTATGATTCATTTTATACTAAAGAAATATTGATGAACGTTTTATTAATAAACGAGACATTCATGAACGATTCATTTTATAACAAGACAATGATGAATGATTCATTTCATTTGTACGAGACATTGATGAACGACTTATTTTATTAATGAACGAGACATTGATGAACGACTTATTTTATTAATGAAAGAGACAATGATGAATGATTCATTTCATTTGTACGAGACATTGATGAATGATTCATTTTATATGAACTAGACATTGATGAACGATTTATTTTATTGATAAACGAGACCTTGATGAACAATTCATTCACGAGACATTTCAGGCATTGATGAAACATTAAAACAGCAGATTTTATCCAATTTTAGCTTGAATGAAAAGTAAATATTTAAATATTAGAAATTCTTTTATTCAACGTTTTCAATATCATTCCAGAATAGAAATTCAGATCCTTTTAAATAACATGAAAGTGTGAAGACAGGATTTTTATTAGGAATTATTTTTCAATCTCTATGGCGTGCATTGCCAATACATGTCCCATTTTAAAATAGCGCTAAACAAAATTTGATTTCTGCTACATAATTCATTCGACTGAGAAAACTGTTTGGATCAATACAAATTTGCACGCATGTAGCATGACTACATGACTCGTGACCTTCAAAAGTCTGGGCATTCTTGTAATAGATAGCATAATTTGAGAATTGCATGGACGTACTACGAGAAATTCCACAAAACCTCTATCTAAAAATTCTTTTTAATTAAATTTATTAAAACTTTTTATGCGAAAGAAAAATATTCAATCTTCTGAGAAAGAAATAGAACAATGTAGATTCGATTCTTACAAAATTAAATAAAAAAGGGGCCAGCATGTTACATCGGTATATGCTAGTTATTGAAGTAGGACTGAAATAAAAACGATAAATAAAAACATAAAATCGCTATATTGAATATGTTGTTTCTTATCTCACTTGGTTGACAGCAACATCTAGACCAGGGGTGGCCAACCTGCAGCCCGCCTTGAATGTTTTTCAAACTTTTTAGAGATTTATCAAACTTTGACAAAATGAATTTATTTTATAATGGTCAAAATAGTAAAAAAATACATTTGTGTGCATCCATGCATTAAAAATTAACTGTCCCTAGATACGCATAATTGATTGTTGATAGCAGAGCAAACCAGACTCTCATTTGAAGTTATTAGCACCTTTTGGTTCAACACACACCTGCAAATTTTTTATCTAAAATGAAATTGACCAAACACAAAACACGCTCAAACATAACAGATGCTAACCTGCAACAACTATTACGATGTGCAAATACCCAAATTGAGATCGATTTGCGAAAGCTAAGTGAAAGAGTGGAGAAACAAATATCTTACTCATAAAATAAATATTTTTTAAAGGTTTCATTTTTTTTTTTTTTTCCGATTATGTTTATATATTTTTTTATTTCCTTTTTAGTGATATATATTTCTTTACGATATGTTTTTTAGTATCATTATTATTAGTATATTATCGATGCTTATATGTAAGATTAATAGTAAACAAAATAATAACAATTCATTATGTTTCAGTTTTTAAATATAGAAAAATATCTATAGTGAATTTAAATCTAATATGGGGATATAAATTTTTATATGCGGCCCGCGGAATTATGATGCATTTCCAAAGTGGCCTACAGGATCATTTCGGTTGGCCACCCCTTATTTAGACCAAATCCATGAGCCCGTGGTCATGATAAAGGATAAAAATGCTGCTTCTTTTTGTCCTTGACCTTGCGGCGCATAGACATGGGATACCCAAAGGAAGAAGTCTGACATTACCCCATCCGGTTATACTCTCGGACACTGGGCACCCATTTTAGACGCCTTTTTACGATATGCATGGGCTACAGTGGGGCTATTCTAACCAGGACCCGCACAAGATCTTTATTGAATGTAAAAATAATAATTAACTCTGATATTGATCAAGATTTTCAACTCTTTGGTAAATATGAAAAATACAAATCGCCGATGAAATATATTCTCTTTTTTTAAAACCATAGTTATTAAATGAATTTCTTTCTCCCAGTTATTTTTGAAATTAATGCATGATTTCTTTTTTATAAAATTGTTTATAAAAAGAAATTATATAATTTATAAAAACTCTTTCTTAACACTGAACAACGTTTCTTTAACTTTATCCCGTGATATAAAAAACAAAAAACTTAATTGATTAGGTTATGCGGCTTTGCGAGTTATGTAGGAAATTGCTGTATATAATTTTTGTAATATGTTTAATTTTTTTCTTGATATCCTATATATTTACCGGCGTATCCTTTTCAGTTAAAGAGTCATGATTAAAAATATTATAGTTTAAAAAGCTAAAAAACATGCTTTTAGAGTTAATCAAACTAAAAAGTAAAAAATAATTGTTAACATAAGAATAAAATCACTGACGAGAAAATTTATCGATATCAATCATTATAATTTTTCACTAGTTTCATTCCGAAATGCAGAGTTAGTTTCAAAATGTCATACAAAGCACCCCACGTTTTTAGAACAGTGAAATTCATTTTCTCGTCAGTCATTTTATTCATATGTTAACAATTATTTTTTACTTTGATTAACTCTAAAAGCGGGTTTTTTAGTGTTTTTAAACTATAATATTTAAATGATGTCCCGGTAAGGAGGACTGGAACTATAGTTCTTACAATAATCCCAGCCAGGATTCGAACAGGGAATTTCCTGATCCGTAGTCAGGCGCGTTATCCGTTGTGCCGCTGTCCGCCGTAGGTTTGAACGTCTTAGGTACTTTCATTCTAGATGGGTTAAATTGCTCTTCATAAGTTAAAATAAAATCACTCATCCTGGCGATCCTAATCATGATGAGATAATAAACTTATCAAAATATTTTATTGTCGTCTGTCCTTGATACGTCTACAACGTTTAAATTAAATCTGTTCACTTAAAGTAGGGCAAAATCGAGCCCAAAGAGTCAGTTACAAACAAACATACAGGTGAAACTAATAAAAGCGTATTAAAAACATTGAATAAATTTTTAGATTGTTTTGTTTCATGCTCAAATACATTATTGCGATATATTTTGCTGTACACTTTGTTCTAAATCTCCAGACGAACTGTCACATTAGATAAATGTTTCATTAATATTGGAAAAATGGAGCTTCGGTCATATTTTGCCATAATTTAATTTAAAAATGGAGTATCAAGTATTAAAATATTATACGTAATATAAATTGCAGTGCCTTTGAAAGTTTTTGATATCTTTGATCTATTAAAATAAGAAAGAGACTTGACTTTAATAAGTGCTTTGAGATTTATACTTACGAATAAAAGTAAGAGAACTGCCTGCAGAAGGTTATTGATCAATTATGATTATAAATGGATATTAAAAAAAGGATTTCTAAAATTATAAAGTAAAATTAAAGAATATTAAAAACTTAATACTGGAATTAAAAAGATTTAGAAACTTTGAAAGATTTTCTGAATTGGTTTGTCGCTCTATGATCATAAAGATATTCTGAAGGAAAAAAAGTTAATGTAACACTACAGTGCCGTAAAACAAATTGCACATTTATATAATAATGAAAAATTCAATGGTAGTATAATTAAAATCCTAATTGAATGCTCTAAATAAGAATTTAGTTAACAAAAATCTTATTTTACTATTCTAGTTGACATTTCTGATATTATGATGGATATTAAGCTGGTGATCTTAGAGAAATATTCTGCCCTACTTCTACTTCAAGGATTGGTTGGGATAATGGAATATTGGAATATTCTTTTAGAGACAGAATCTGGTTGTAATATATTGACTAAATTTTAGCTTCATGATTTAAGAAAAAGGGGATTATTAACTGTTATTTTTTTCTTATTTTTCAATAGTTTTCAAGATTTGTGGCATTAAGAAAATTTATTGACAAGGACATTCTTTATAATTTCAGTCCAGAGAAATTGAAATTTGGAGAAGGACTTATTATTTATTTACATTATTATTTTATTATTATTTACTTATTATTAGAAGAACTGTTATTATTTATTTGGGAGAATTCGGAATTGGAATTGAAGAGAGCTGAGTATGAAAAAGTTTCAATATATTTGTTTAAAAATGAACAGATAAATAACCTTGGGAGTAAAGTATGATAAATGATCATTACCCACTTAATGTATTTGTATAAGAAAGACATGACAGCATACTGATTTCATTTAATCTTTTAATGGGCTACCCCAAGTTAGTTGTATCTCAAAATTTATATCCATTCTCATATTCAGTTAACTTGAACGAAAACTAATTTTTAATCCTGAACTAAAACGAGTTGTTGAACTACTTTGCATTATCTTAAGGTAAGCACATGATCATGCTATCACGTAGAGCAACAATCATTCTATCCTGATTTCAATTTGTTTTAAACACATTTGATTCGATGTTGTTCAGTAGCCCAAAAGATGGGCAAGAAACTGCGTGTTATTTATTGTTTATAACAACTTACAATATTTTTTCCATTATTTTTTTATGAGTCTACACTGAAAATCTTGTTCAAATTTTCTATCGTTCATAAAATACTTTTTATTCACTCAAGTTCAAATACATTTTTTGAACTTGTAACGGATGACACTTCATGTTAATACAGTTTTTTTAAAATATTAATTCATTTTGTTTAATTTAATTAATTAATTTTAGTTTTTTTGTACATTTTTGATAAATGATGGCGCCAGATAATATTTGTAGCTTTTCTTAATATAGTAAAAAAAAAAGTAGTGACTTTAAATTTTTTTTTATAGTACTTGTTTTTATATGAGTCAAAAGTAAAACTGTTAATAATACTAGAAAAAGTATCCACTGAATAGTTCTTATCCATCTGGTAATTTTGATAAATGTTATTTTTTAATTTTACTATGCTAAAGCATATATAACTAAAAATTCTTAAATTTCACAGGTGTTTTAATATACATTGAGTTATTGCAGCTGAGAAAGCTAACATCTCAGATAATATGCTGTACTGTTTAATTCAATCATTATATACGAGTAAAGAAATTCTCATCTCACTTAATAGTAGAGATTTATTTTTAAAGATATCCAGACACTTTATCATTTTCAGTTGAAAAGTCTTAGAGGCACAGAAAAATGACCTCGATACATTTTTCTTGTTTTAACACTAGTTGACAATAATTTTGTTAAATATATAACTGCAGCTGTTTCTTATTTACTTTACCATACTACAGCCGAATATAATCACAAAAATTTACCACTTTTTTGTAATTTTACTTATATTAAAAAAGTTTATTTCACAGATAGCAAAGTGTATTGTTTGATGTAATTCTATTTGCTCGAAGTTTTATTAAAAGAAGGTGGTTACCAACATTATATATTCCAATATAGATATCAAATATACACCAGACCTGTCAAAACAAGTATAGCGAACTTGATAATCTCGGCGCTCGTATACGTAAGTTTCTTCTGTTTAGTTTAGACCTACGCATCGAGTTAGAATGGTGTTAATATTAATTTATAGTGAGCTATTCGTCTTTACTTTGCGTTTAAGTGTTTATTTTTGTATGAATAGATTCTTTAAAATGCTGCGAAATTGTGGATGCCATCCAAACAATTTCTTGTTATTATTGTTTAATTGTAATTATTGTTCAATTATCTTGTATTTCACATATTTGTTGTGCATTTTTTTAATTAGTTACGGGTTGGCTTAACGAAAAACGCAACATATACCAGTTTGCAATTCCAATGGTATAGAGAATACCAAAGAACCCCAGACTATTATTTCTTCATTACAAAAATTGCTGGAATAACAAGCAAGTTAGATGTTCTAAGCCTCATATATATATATATATATATAAAGTTTGTGTTTGTTTATATTAAATATTTGTACAGCCAATAGAAAAATAATTAATTATTAATAATTAATAATAATCAATTAAAATACTTAATATTTACTTTTAAAAAATTATGCTGATAAATATTTTTAAATAAAGGACAATGTGACCTGATAGATAATGCATTGCGTTTCTGAATCAAAACTGCCGTTGACTCTATTAAATGTTTACCTTCTAATGGGGTATATCTCCATGTTAAAATAACCGGAATTCAAAAATGGCAAATATATTTTTTTGTATAATTTTATCGTTAAGAATTACATGTTTTTCGGTGGCTAAATAGAAAACTATATTCCATATCTACTTTCAAGAATCAAACATAAAGACCGAAAAGTAAATAACCTTCAAACAAGAAATTAATTCTCGTATTTACATCAAATTGGAAAACTCGTTCCCACAAAGTCATTTTCTAAATCAACATAACCTTATGCGGGGTTATTTAGGCCAAAGTAAATAGCATTTGTAAACACAAATATCATTAACTTTTTTTAATTACCAACTTAATAATCTTGCTCTCAATTTCAGTACATTTTTTCAAACCGATAGAAATGATTCGACCTTGAAAAAGTAATCATTTACATTGCGTAAATACAAAAAAAAAAAAAAAAAATACATCTAAAATTTAGATTGTCCATGATTAATTACAAAGATTACTTTAAGTTACCCAAAAAGAATTGTAGCTATTTCATTTTTTTATCCACTATAATTGCAATGTTCATGTCTAGAATAAAAATGAATCGTGGATTAGTAGTAGATTCGTTTTTATGTGAATGCCTCGAACAAAATTCATGTCACCTTCATTTTTTACCACATATGTATGGGATTGTGATAATAACTTCAGAGTAAAGATTGAGATATTAGTTTGCAAATAAATAAAACATATTTTCTATCACTGTTTCATGATAAAAGAAGGATAATTGTATTAAGTTATTAATAACTGATCTTCTCATATTAGGAAGTGATGATGAATTTTATGAGTAACAAAAATGTGAAAACTGAAATGAAGGCAGTTATTATTTTATCATTACACATTGAATGTTTCACGTATTATGTCATATAATAAAATGCATAGATTGATAGACGCATGTGATTTAAATATAATTAACATTAAGTAACTGCACCGGAGTTATTTGAAGGATAGTGCTTTGACATACCAACTTTGATAGCTGAGAACGAAACCTACAATGTTATGTAGAACCGAAAACGCCTGTGTCTACACTAGGGAATGAACACACTATGCCAGGGAGAAATAAAATCTTAAAGAAGAAGAATCGGAACCTTCAGACGTCAATTCCTAAGGTGGTTTTAAGCTATGAAAAATTAGGATGCAATGCCGTCTAGGTAACATTGAACCAGTATATATATATATATAATATACTTTATGTATATATATATATATATATATATATAACAGTTGGGCTGACATGTTCGTAGGCTGACACATAGATGGTGCTACTAGTATTAAATCCATATGATTTTTAGTTAACCCCAACCTTCAAAAGACACATGTATAAATTTGACAGCTGTTGCACTATTATTATGTGAGTTATAGCATTTTTGGTGAAGCTACTTTTGTTAGTTTGAAAAAATGGATAAAAAGGAATTTCATGTGTTTAATAAAGCATTGCTTTTTGGCAAAAAAAAAATACTATTGAAGCCAAGGCTTGGCTTGATAAACATTTTCGGACTTTGCACCAGAAAAATCAACCTAGAGAAGTGGTTTGCTAAATTTAAACGAGGCGAAATGAGCACCGAGGACGATGTACGCAGTGGACGCCCCAAAGAGGCTGTTACCGACGAAAACATCAAAAGTCCATAAAATAGTTTCTGATAGCCGTAAAGTGAAGTGGATTGAGATAGCTGAGACCCTAAAGATATCAAAGGAACGTGTTGGACATATCGTGAATGAATATTTGGATATGCGAAAGCTCTGTTCAAAGTGGATGCCGCGCAGAGCTTACAATCGACCAAAAACAACAACGAATTGATGATTCTAAGCAGTGTTTGGAGCTGTTCAATAAACCCGAATTTTTGCGTCTATATGACAATGGATGAAACATGGCTCCATCATTTCACACCGGAGTCCAATCGACAGTCAGCCGAGTGAACTGCACGTGATGAACACTAAAAATGCTATAACTTCACTAAAAATGCTATAACACACATACTAATAGTGCAACAGCTGTCAAATTTATACACGTGTCTTTTGAAGGTTAGGGCTAACTAAAAACCATATGGATTTAATACTAGTAGCACCATTTATGTGCCAGCCTATGAACTTTTCAGTCCATCTGTTATATATATATATATATATATATATATACAGTAGAACCTCTGTAAGTCGAACCTCAAGGGAGACGCTAAATGATTCGAGTTATAGAGTTTTCGACTTACGACTTACGCGGATTTTGTAAGGAAATATTCGACTTGTAGAGGTTTAGATTCTTTCTGAGTTATTTTGAGTTTGGTAAAATAAATTAAAATTCAAGTTACAGAGGTAATAAACATGTTTATTTGCAACTTAAAAGTTATATTATGTACTACAATATAAAAATCAAAATAATTCCGAAACAACCTTAAAATTAAAAATATGATGTATTAAAAAAAGTCAATTATTTATTTATTTGCTTTAGACAATTCGATGGTTCTCGAACTATCGCTAAAGTTCAAATGAAATCATCTATCGCAAGTTGAAAGAATTATGAGCAATAAGAATTATAAGAATAAGAATATTTTGTAGAACTGGTTATTCTATTTACTGCATACTCATATATTGTTTTCTAAGAAACAATGACGTGCATTGTAGGCAAATCCTTAAAGTCGGTAAATTATTTTTCTTCGAGCTATAGAGGTAATTAGTTTCAAATGATCGAGTTGTAAAGGTTGTAAAAAAGATTGTAAAATAGAACATTGATAATGTTCGAGATACAGAGGTCCAATTTTTTTTTCGAGTTACAGAGGGAAAATATATACCAAAATGGCTTGTGGGGATTGACTAATTATTTCGACATAAAGAGGGTTGAAATTTCGAGTAATGGAGATTTTGGGGCTTGAAGGGGGGAACAAAATTTTTTTCGAGTTGTGGAGGGTTTTCGACTTATCGAGGTTCGAGTTAAAGAGGTACTACTTATATATTAAAAAGCTAAGCCATCAAAGAAAAATAAAACATATTATTTTAAATAAAAACAATTTCATTAAAAATATATTTTTAAATTATGTAACTCATGAATTTATAAATTCCCACCGGTTCAAAACACAATAATAATAATAATAATACAATCTTTGTTATTTCTCACCAATAACTGTACAGTAAATGCCGATCTATGTCAATATAAGCATGCCTAGAATTGATGAAATTTATAAAAGTGTCCACCTCTGTAAATTTGAACATCCTTATGTCTGATGAAATCTATGTCTGAACATTCAAATAAATATATTTCATCACGTATCAAAAACAACGTAGTCTGGAAAAGTTTAGTTCATATTCATTTAATTCCATCTCAACAAATTACTTAAGGCATTTAATAATTTTTTCTAAATATATTTCATTTTATTACCTTTTAAATTCTGCGCCATAAAGTTATAGTTCTTTGTAGACAGACATTTCAAAATGAATTGAAATGTTTAAGATGAAAGTTATTCCATTACATTTATTACAACACATATATATGTATAAAATCTTAAAATTACAATATTTTGTACAACCATAACATTAATAAAAATAGTAATACATGAATAGCAATTACTGAACTAGTAGAAAACGACGCTTTCCATATGAAATTTTCCTATAAGATTCGTCGCAATTAAATATAAAATATACTAATAGAAATTTAAAATTAATTTTTGTCTAGTCACGTTTTTTTAATAAACGTGAAAATGATTTAAAGCAGTTATCTTAAGAATGAACAGGTTAGTCTTCATAGAATATTTTTTAGTGCATGCCAATAAATTATTTGTCTCATGTGCAGAAAATTAGCAAGCAACCAAGTCGGATGAAGAAATAAAGATATTTTTTTTGAGGGATTTCACATCTTGCGCTTGATAATTTTTGAAATGCATAATACCAGATGAAACACTGAAAGAAATTTGCAATAGATAAAATTAAGTGAAATATGTATGAAACATTAAAAAAAAAAAAACAGATATAAATTCATGTTGTGAAAATTGCAACACCATGAAGGACTTACGCGAGTAAGCTAAATTTTGCAGGAAATACAAATTAGCGCATGATATGCAAATGATTAGAATTTCAAATCAGTAGCGCATGCGTATGCTGAGCAGCGCCCTCTGAACGGCGAATGGATCCGAATAAATAGACAGCTGTAGCGGGCGTGTGGGGTTATGGTGGTTATCGGTGGTTATCGGTGGTTATCTGCTAGTGGTAAACGTTAGCTCAATCGTTACTTATGCCTCTTCGACGAAAGAGAGCGAGATTTGAACAACTTACAGAGTTTGAATGGGGGAGAATCATCGGCCTTCGTGAAGCTGGATTGTCTTATCGTGCAGTAGCCGCTCATGTGCAGCGCAACAGCAGCACAATGATGCGTCTTTGGAAGCAGTGGACGGACGAGTGTCGGACAACTCGGAAATCCGGGAGTGGACCCCGAAATGTGACGTCAGCTCGCGATGATAGACACCTGGTCCGCATGGCGCTGACGGACCGTACAGCCTCCTGTAGACAATTGGCAGCACAGTGGTCAATAGCTACAGGTGTTTCATTGTGTGCTTCATCAATTCGTAGACGCCTGCTGCAGCGTGGATTGCGAGCAAGAACTCCTTTATACAGGATCCCTCTCACGCTACGCCATCACCGCCTGTGGCTACAATGGGCCGCTCAGCATAGAGACTGGCGTGCTGATTGGCAGCATGTCGTGTTTTCTGACGAATCCCGCTTTTAATTTGTGGTACCATGATGGCCGCATTCGTGTCATAGCACATCATGGACGATCTGAATTGCTAAGAATTGTGGGCAATATGAACAGCAACCGGTACATCAGTGAAGTTCTACAGCCCCAAGCTGTTCCCTTCCTTCAAAGCTTGCCAGGCGCTGTATTTCAACAGGACAATGCCCGCCCCTCATATCGCTAGGACTGTTCAATCCTTCTTTGCAACGCGGCAGGTACAGCTTCTTCCTTGGCCTGCGTATTCCCCGGATATGTCGCCGATTAAACATGTGTGGGATTTCGTTGGTTGGCGTCTCGCTCGTGGTCCTCGCCCTGTTGCTTCTGCAGAAGAACTTTGGGTGCGCATACAAACTATATGGAATGCTCTTCCTCAGCCAGACATTCAAAATTTGTTTGACTCCATGCCACGTCGTGTAGCAGCACTTATTGCGGCGCGTGAAGGCTACACAAAATACTGATTCCGATCTCTTGTTATTGTTTGTTTGCTTTGAACATTTAATCATTTATTTGTATCACTACCACTCCACTGTGTATTAAATTTCATTCAATTATGACTATTCCTTCATGGTGTTGCAATTTTCACAAACATGAGTTTAAAATACCATGTTTTAGTTTTAGTAAAAGTAAAAAGTATTTTTGTTTTTAGAAAGTTATTTAGTTTTGGTTAGTTATTCAGTTTTAGTTAGTTATTTAGATTTTCGTTATTTCCTTTCCAGTATATACAACTTTTGAATAAATGAACTTCGGATATTTTAAAATCAACAAAATAAATCTTTAGAAATTAGTATTTCACTATAAGTAAACTAAAATATTTAGAGAAAACAGTTTTAAAAAATAAGACCCAAAACTTCAACGTGATTCTACTGCTTTGTAGTTCATATCATAGTATGTTTGTTGTACAGAAGACGCTGCATAAATCATTTTCTCGTGACCGAATTGCAGTGTATACGTGTTCGGAAGTGATACGGTTTCAATCTGCTGGCGGCGTCCATTATAGCCACTGCTTTCAGAAACAGAGAAATTCGTTTTAAGATTGTGACAAGCATGTAAAGCATCCACATCTATCATTAGGATAAAGCTGGATCTAAAGTTTTCGGGTTTACGACATGCAAATGTAGGGGGCAGTTACGCCTGAAAATGCCCTGAAAATTAAATCTTCCTCTCCTCGCCCATCAGTGGGCTGTTCGTGGCAAACATAAGTTGAACACAACGCTTAATGATGTACAGAAAAACCCCTACAAATAATTAACCATTCGTAATTTATAGTAGCAGCATGCGACGAGTTGATTATAGTAATTATTTTTTCACCAACAAAATCGTTCATTATTATACAAGACTTATTATTTAATCATTCAAATTAGAGTTGCTTACATCTAATGGTTTAAATTAATATTCTATTATTCTTTTTCTTCATTGGCGCCACAACCCCTTGGTGAGCTATAGCCGTCTGTCTACTGGCAGATTTCGAAATATATAAATCAGATGTTTTATTACGGAGTACGGGTGTCGAAATCCACAAACCTTTCTATGAATTCATTCACGCCCCATCTAGTTATCGAGTTTTTAACCAAGAACCCTTTTTTTTTCGGGATCCACAGAGCTACTATTTCTTCCAAATCGCTCACGCTCCATCTTGCTAGCCATTTAATTCTCATTTTAATACGCTCATTTCAAACGCTATTTTCCATTTAAACTATATTTTAATATATTGCAATCTAACATCATTTGGTATTCAAATGACATTTTAATACTCTACATTTTGCATTGTAATGACATTTTTAACATTTTTTGCATTCAAATGATACTTTTTAACTTTTATATTTCTGACTGCAAAAAAATATTTAATTTTCTTTAAAAGAATGAAGAAAAATTTTAACAGATTAACATTTCTTCTAGATTAAAGTTACATAATATGCAGTTTACATTCAAATTAACCAAAAAAGATCAAATTTTTAAAATTATATAACAATTCGCATTCCGTGTACAATGTTACAGGATTTCTTTTTAAGGGGAATTTTTAATTTGTTTGTAATGTATATTGTAAGATAGAGGTATTATTGCAGCTTATTTACGACTAAAAGGTTTTATGATGGCTGAAGTCATTAAAAATGTTGAGCTAGTCGCAAAACATAACTTTCTCCATGACAGTTGAGTAATCGTATTTTTTTTTCTCCCGATCATTATAACGCAATTGAAATGTAAAATGGTAAATTGAAATGTAATATGGAAGAAACTGAAACATTCTTTTTATAATTAATACATGGGGAAAACGTACAGATGATGATAGTAATTAATTCTTCTTTTATTCTTAAACCTTTTTTGTGGTTAAATATAAATCCATTATACGCAAGATTGGTAAAAGTCTGTTTAATAATAAATAAAATAAAACCTGTAAGGATCCTTAACTATGATAATTATAATTATGATCGTCTACAGCCAACATTAGTGGTATAAATGTCAGAAAGTATTTATACATAAGAAAAGAATCATAAAGTGAATAAGTGAATGTTATTTCGAATGCAATATATATATACACTATCTGAAGAAAGTGACGTGATAGGTATCACGTGTCAGCCATATCCTATAAATACTCTGTGGAGTCGACTAGAGTTGTTTTTTGTCAAGATGCCGCCACGGGAAGAATTGTCTGATAAAAGGTGTGTTGGTTGGATTGCATCTTGCCAAGGTGTCAATTAGGGAGATATCCCGTCTCCGTAACTGCTCAAAATCAACTGTAGCACGTGATATGTGTCGCTACAAGACTGAGGGACACTGTCAGAACAAACCCCGAAAATGGACGACCTACAGTTCTCACCAGCAGGGACTGGCGGGTGCTCGGCAGGGAGATTCGAAGTAAGCGTCAAACATCCATGGATAACATCGCTAATGAGTTTAGACAAGCCACAGGTGTGGCCGTTTCGACCAAGACTCTTCGTATCGAGGTCCACAAGTTGATTACACTGGACGTTCGGCGGCCCATAAGCCTTTTGATTACGAAAACCAACAAGAAAGCTTCACCTTCACCTTCAGCACCTTCGATGGGCCAAAGACCACCGTACTTGGACTCTGGAGGACTGGAAACGCGTCCTTTGGGTGACGAGTCACGATTTACCCTTTTCCGTTCCGATGGACGTGTTTTGGGGTATGGCGTTTACCAGGAGAACGCCTTTGACCGAGTGTGTCGTCCCAACTGTAAAGTTTGGTGGAGGAGGATTAATGGTATGGGCCTGTTTCTCATGGTATGGGGCTGGCCCACTGGTGAAGGTTGATGGTGCGATGAATGCCGATAGATTCTGTGATATTCTCGACAATCATGTCCTTCCTACCTTGTGGGCAACGTTCGGTATGGATGATTGCTGGTATCAAGACGACAACGCAACATGTCCTGTTGCAAGGTGGGCTCTTGATTGGTATGTGAACAACAACGTTAAACGCATGGAGTGGCCGGGGCAGAGCCCTGATCTTAACCCAAATGAACATCTCTGGGACAAATTGGACCGCCGGTTGAGGGCCTGCACCCCACTCCCCAAAAGCAAGCCTGAACTATGGAACTTCCTGTTAAACATTTGGAAGGAAATTCCTCTTGCCACTATGGCTAATTTAGTGGGAAAGCATGCCCAGAAGGGTTGCAGCTGTGATTGCAGCCAAAAGAGGCCCTACCTCCTATTAATTTTAATAAATATGGGTTTATGTCGTTATAGTATTGTGTCCCGTCACTTTCTTCTGTATATGTATATATATATATATATATATGTGTGTGTATGTATATATGTATGTATATGTGTGTGTGTGTGTGTGTGTGTGTGTGTGTGTGTGTGTGTGTATATGTGTGTGTGTGTGTGTGTGTGTGTGTGCGTGTGTGTGTGTGTGTGTGTGTGTATTTGTGTGCGTTATATGGACAAAACAGGAATAGAAACAACACAATCAATTTCCATAGCTAAGTCACAACAGTAAGTATTCTTTGCACGTAACTTCATATATTTCCTAAAACCGATGAAATCACATAAAAACCAATTATATTTGCTATACATAAATTATGCCTCACATCCAGTCCTCGGCTGACGGCCAATTGGCTAGCGCTCTGACCTTTGTTACTTCAGTTTTGAATCCTGGCAGTGGTATGGATGTTTATTAGTGGCTCGGAATCCACGTTAAACTTTAGGTCCCAGTCTAATTAGCCAAAGGGTGCAAAAATTACCGGGATCGAACCAAACCAAACCGCATCCAGTCCCCCTTAAAAAAAAGAGAGAAATTCTTTCATGATCAGAGATGCGCTTAGTCAGAAGCAACTAAATTGAAAATCATTAGTTTGGTTTGGCTTGGTTTGTCTCTCTACGAAAATCATTAGAGAAATACAAACATCGAAAGTATGAACGGTTAGAAATGCATTGGCAAATAACAGAAAACACAAATATTTAACGAAAACAGGATATGAGACAACTTGTCCAAGAAGTCCCCCCCCCGCCCCAAAAAATATCGTAACACTCTGATTTTGTCTGATTGTCAAAGAAAATGTACCCTCAGGATATTATAACCAATATTATTTCACCAGTTCGCTATATTTGTACATTTGTGTCCTCAATATACAAGTATTGTTTAATGTCGGGCATTTTGAGGTAAGGTCTCACTACAAAAATGGCAAATATATACCAGTCTAAGATGGTACAATGCTCAAACATTGGACTTTCACATTTTGGAACAAACGTCTTTGATGGAAACTCGTGAAATTGTGCAATAAAAATGGAGATCTCTAATAGCAGAATAAGAATTTAAGAAAATATATTAAATTAAAATTTTTTATCATGTGAACATTTGATGTTGTCATATAGGTTCGTATTGTGACCAAGCAAGTGAAGCTAGAAAAAAAAAATAATAAAATAGAGTATAAGTTATCATTTAAAACAGATTAATCTCCTCGCGCAATACGAGAAACCTTCATTTTAAAACCTTTTATTCATAATAATCCCATATTTTCATGTGATTTAACTGACATGAAATATGTGTTGCTAAAAGAAACGATTGACCCATATCAACTCACGTTCTCTGTAGTTCCATTCTGAATAGTCTGGCTTTCAAAACATAAAACAGATTATGGTTTCATTATCCTCAAAATAGTGGCAAAGAATCAATTTATATTTATAAAAGTTAATTTAACCATCACTTCGCTGTCTGAATTGGGTAGTGCTTCTTGTAATATTTGAGCAATTGCTTCGTCATAAAGGTCTAGAATTATTAAATTTTGTTATATTCCTGTCGCTATTGAATTCGATATTTATTGTGGTTATTCTGCACTTTAAAGTTCGCCATGTATCTTCGCCCAAAATACTGCGATTCCATTTGGCGCGTAATAACCGTGTGTAACCCCGGCAGACATTTTGTTGATTTAGGAGAAACTTTGTAGGATTGTTAGGGAAAAATCTCCAAATAAACAAGCTGAAACCAAAAGTGCAGACCTCCCTTTCTTGGATTATGCTGACCAATTGCTTAATAAATTTCTTGGGTTATTGAACGTTGATATACTCCCATGTGTATTCGTCCAGCAAAGCATGCTCCCCATGACGAATTGAAATTCCTGAGTGACTTTAATTAATTTAAAAAAATTAAATCCCATTAAATTAATATTTTTTTATTTAACTTGTTTTTTATCTATTGATTCAGTTTTACAGAAGTATAAAAATTTCTTATTGATTATTTTCATTAAAATTAATGTCACGATTAAATAATAATATTTACAAACATATAAAAACTAATTTCATCTGCAAGAGACACAATTAGTGCTTCATATCTCTAAATAGACAGGATTAGACTTGTGCAAAAAAAGGAATTTACACATAAAGAAAATCTAAATTTTTTAACATACATTTATTTTATTTCTAGAAAAGCACAAAACACTGTATTAAATTCAACGTAAAACACAAAAGTAAAAGAAAATTTAGGGAATAACAATATTATTATTGTTTAAAAACAAAGTTTAAAAAATCATATTTCATGTTCTTGGAATCCAAAACATATCCCGAAATCGTAGAGGCCGTTGGCATTTGGCGACTTTTATGGCGTCAAACTGAGCGATAAGCTGTGGAATGTGGTAACCTAGATTGTTTGTTTGCCAACTGCATTGCATTTTCACTTCAAATAGCTTATTTGGCACTTTTTGTCGCGCCAACTGTGCATAAACCGTTACTTGGATTTTTGCACTGTTTGCAATTCACTTCACTTTCACAACCCGGCGAAAAAGAATTTTTGACGCCAAATCCCAATGGAAATATTTAGAAACAATTACATTTATTGCAACTATAAAATGGCGCGTGTTTTTGGCAATAAATACCTCAGAGATTAAAAGAATAATAATGCACGGATTGGGAACTAGCGTCCAGACGGACTTTAATTGACAAAAGTCAGATCTCTTACAAACTTTTAATTTTTTTATCAAAAACTGAAAATATTTTTTACAGAAATACAAATTAAATGTTTTAAATAAAGTAGACAAATGATGTGGTTGCAGCTGCTTATGCATCTCAGCCTTATGATAAATGCAACTGGCTTTACATTGATTTCTTCTATTTACAATAGAAGCAATTATTAAACTATGAGATATATTCTTACTAATGTTTTATACCGTTGCAATTCCTCGACTAATTATCAAATTCCTAAACTCATTATGTTGTCAACAATAAAATTACTTTTCAGTGTATTCCAAAGTTGGTAGACAAATGATGTGGTGCGATGGCGGTCTATGCATTCCTGCTATATGGTAAACTCAATTCTCCCTGTACTGATTTTTCCATTTCTAATGGAAACAGTTATTAAACTATTAAATGATATTCTTCCTATTGTTTTATAAAGGTGTAATTCTTAGGCTAATTATCAAATTCATAAACTCATTATGTTGTCAGCAAGAAAATTATTTTTCAGTGTACTTCAAAGGTCGCAAAGTAAAGTAAGGCAAATAATGTAATGAGAAAGCTGTCTATGCATTCCTGCTGAATAGTAAATGCAAGTCTCTCTGCACTGGTTTCTTCCATTTATAAAGGAGGAGATTATTAAAGTTTGAAATGATATTATTAGTAATATTTTATACAGTTATAATTCATTGGCTCATCATGAAATTTAAAAATGATTATGTTATCATCATGAAAATGTTTTTAATTTATTGCAAAGCGGTTACATTCTTTAATTATGTTTTCAATCTCTGTATGATTTTTTTCATTCTTATGCACTTATTTCTAATCTTTCCTCTCGCTTAAATATTATTCTACTCTCATGAGTAGAATAAGGAATCTCTGCATTTGCATGAAATATATATTCTTACTAAATAAAAACATAAAAAACGTAATTTTATGAGTTGTTTGTAAAATCAAATACTAGTCGTACTTGTTTACCTGGACATTGAACTGAAAAAGCAACCAAAATAAAATTTGGTTCAGACAACTGTCTGGGAAAGTAAAAAAAATAAAATAAAAAATTTGTTTGAAGAGAAATTCCCAGCTTCCCTTTTAATGAGATAAATTGTTAGGGCGCTGGTCAACGCCTATTTTAAAAGACGTTCTTGGAATATACATTTCCCAACCTTGAATCCAAATTTTTTTTTTTCTCATTTGATTTTCTTATAATTTCATAAAAATTAATTCAAATGAAAATATAGATAAAAGGAAAAAATTTCAATATTTTGCATAGCCATTGTTAAATACGGATAATGATAAATTTTATTTTCAATATAATTTTTATATTAATAATAATCAGAAAAATAACTCAACTCGTGGCCACATTGTAACTAGCACATCTTAAGTGCAGGAGGGTTCATGTTCAAATCCGGTGGCGGCCTCTGTTGTGGTCACTTCTTTCAAAAGCGAGGTTTGGTTTGTCGCTCTACGGTCATCTTATACACACGTTAGGCTAAACAGACTCTTTAAAGTGGATTCCGAACCACCCACAAACATCCATGCCACAGCCACCGAACCTGAAGTCCATGGCATCAAAGACCAGAGCACTAGCCATTAGGCCGCTATCCTGATTTCGAGTTACATACTTTTTGTGTGGATTTGTATATGGAAAAGGAACGAAAGATATCTAGTGGATATAAAGCACTTAATTTATTTGTAATGCTAAAACTTGATTTGGTTTTATTACATTTCAAATAGAATGTACTCTGATTCTATTAATATTAAATATTTTAATGTAGAAAATGATTAATGAATCTAAGATTACGAAACCTAATCTAATACTGTTTCAGTGAAGATATGTGTATGTATGTATGTGATTTAAAATCATATGTGATATACATTTAAATACATAACATTTTAAGAATCTATTCTAAAACTTGTGAACAAAACATTTTTAAATAAAAATTTAAAAAATATTAATATATTCCCTGCCACCGAACTTGGCTATTATAAATGTAAACTGAAAATATCAATACCTAACTAAAGTCATAATAAAATTATTTTTCTTCAAAAAATTGTTTACAGTGTTACAAAGGTAAACGGTACGGATAGTATATAATAGGTGGTTAGGGCATGAATTCGCTCGTGGTATCCGTTGCAATTATTGCTTTTGGAAACAAGCAGACTTAATGGTGGTTGTGACAGCGTGTATAACCATAGTCAGGCTGATTAAAGAGAATTTTGTGAGTCTATCCCTATAAGACACGCAAATGCGTGGTAGTTAATCCTAAAAGTCCTCTTAGAATGCAAACTTCTTCCATCGTTGTCCATCTCAATGGGTTGTACACGAAATCCCACCAATGTAAAAAAAACGATCTGCAGCTCCCTTAAAAGTTTTTATGGAAGACAGTCATATCTTATCATTGTCCGTTGACAGTAGTATACATAAGTGGCATCGTAGGTCCAATGAAATACAAAATTAATTTTTAACACTTTCAACAAAAAGTAAAATAAAAGAGAAAAAAAAATCATATTTCCTTTCCGATTCTACATACAGCTGCATACTTTTTTATTGCTTATATAAATTATTATCGGATGCAAATAGTTAAATTAAATTAAATATATATATAAATAGATAGATAGATAGATTGATTGATAGATATATTAATAATTCTGAAAAATAAAAGGGAATTTTCATAAAAAAGTGTAACGAATGTTATAAAATTTATAAGAACTATAGAATTTCATTCTTAATAACTAATAATTTTTTTTTTTATTCTTGTCTCAGTCGAAGTCTGAAGATGTTGTTTAACATAAAAATATATTATTTTTTAATAAAAAATATTACTATTAGGATTGATAATATATGGATATAGATATGAGATTGATATTATATGGATTTTTAAGTGATTTTAATAGCTGTAGATGGCAGCACAATAAGGACACCAATTCAGAAAATTCCACTTGTTAAGTGGAATTTTCTGAATTGGTGTCACTTTTTTATTTCTATTTATTACACTTCATTTATTAAAAATAGGAGGAATTTTTTTTATTTAATATTAACTACAGCAAAAATGTAGTTAATAGTCTATTATTTATTACATTTATATTACATTTAATATTAATTAACACTGATTAATATTAATACACTAGTAAATATTAATTAATTATCATTATATTAAGTATAAATTGTTATTAATATTTACTAATGTCTATCTAAACTATTTGTGTTATTAATGTCAATCAAAAAAGTATACTTATCCCAGTCAAAAAAAAAAAAGACGTGCAGTCGGGATAAAGAGTTCTCAACTCGGAAGTGTTGCTTGCGGCAAGGGAAGTAAACATTAAAATATTGTAAACTGGCTTGTTGATATAGGTGTTAACATGTATATATATTTTTTTGAATTGTTAGATTTATTTTATGTGCATGTGTTTTCTTCTCCAACATATGTCTCTGAAGACATTCGAACCTGTAGGTTTATAAATGTTACAGGTTATTGCAGATTTTTACGTATATTATTAAATGGGTTATTAGGATAACAGTTTAGCGTGTTTTTTCTAGGTACGAGATATTGTTATTGGGTTCTTTGAAGCATTAAGGTCCTAAACAACACCACAAAACATCAACAACAAAAATTTGAATGATTTCCTTATTGAATAAAAAACATGTATATCATTTAAAATTTCTATTAGTGGTTTTTTTATAAGTATATTTACTTTTAAAAAATATTTTTCTGAAACCCTGTTTAAATAGTACATTGGCAACATTTAGTTCATTTAAGTTTAAAACTTAACCATTTAAAAAATATAAAAGATTTTATTTTTGCATTAGGAAACAAAAAATACCAAATTTGAAATCAAAAAATTCTGCACATTTCAGTAGAGAGCAAGGCATTAATATTAAATAAAGATTTCTATACAACATTTCGTGGATTGAAGAGTTTTATTTGTACAGATGGGTTACATAGAGTCATCATATAACTTCGTATAAGAGGATTCAAAATACTTTTAGAATGAATGTTCAACACAGAAATATAAAGTTAAAAAAAAAGTATTTTTGTATGTGTGCGCTCAGGGTGGTTCTTTTTGTGAGTTTTCAGTGAGTTTAGTTTTGACATTTTTTTATAAAATAGTGGCTTTCATCTTTCTTGCTATGTCCTGCAGAAGAACAGCTTGTCCAGCAGGGAGCTTGAAAAACGCATCTTCAGTTATCAACCTCCAACCCATAGAATGCTAAAAGATATACAACCGAATTAAAATCTGAGAAGTAGTAGAATATATGCAGATTCAATCTTGATGAAAATTGAACAATATTTCAATACAATTGAACTCCATGAAGATTGGATTTTATTGTAGAGGAAATATTGAACTTTTTAGTTGCAGTACAATAGAAAACAGAAATCATTATAGGGATAAGGAATATTGAATATTTTTTGTTCAATGGGGAATAAAATTTATGCAAGCTCATTTAAATCTGACTCACTTATTCCACTTATGAGACCCTTTCACCTCCCATTTTTACGTTTGTAAATTACTTATTATGTTTGTTTATTATTCATGTGTGTAGAATTTCTTCTTATTTTTTATTCAGTGTTTTAGTGTTTTAGTGTTTACTGTTTTTAGAATCGTGTCATTCTAATTTTGTTAACAATTTGAATGTAGGCCCTCTTGAGGCCCTAGGCGGAAGTCTAGTTAGCCTATAGGAAAATCCGGCCCTGAATATGAGATAATAAGGGAAGAATTAAAAAGAGTGCTTTCAATTTATATGTCACAACCAAATATTTTGAAACTGTGAATTCTAACCTGTAGCTTTTCGGATACGTTTTCTGTCGTGTCATAATGAATGTGCCAGAGCTCCACCTCCTTCCAGGCTTGGTCAGTGTTGCAGGGTCGTCCATGTAACCCTTGTGTACGATATCGCTGGACACCTTCATATTTTCTTCCGCCTCCAGTAGGTTGGGGAAACTTTCGGTGGAATCCGACAGCTCTGTTTTGATCATGAACGCACTCACGAAAAACTAGTCGAAAAAAAGGAGGGAATTATATTCTTGGAAGTAAAGCAGAAATGCAGAAATCATGATCTGTCTCATCATCTGTCCATTTTACTAAAAATATAATTTGCAATTTGTTTGTAAGATTTCCAGATTTTGATGGAAGATTTAAATAGGAAACGTGATTCAGCTTTAGTTTAATAAAATATATAAAAAATTTAAGTGTTAAAAATGTTATATTCAAATAATTTTATTTTATTGTAGACTGTAGCATAGTAACATGAAAGTAATATAAAGTACACTGAAGTGACAAAAGTCATGGGATACCTCTTAATATCGTGTCGGCCCTCCTTTCGCCCGGCGAAGTGCAGCAACTCGACGTGGCATGGACTCAACAAGTCGTTGGAAGTCTTTTGCAGGAATATTGAGCCATGCTGTCTCGATAGACGTCCATAATTGTGAAAGCGTTGATGGTGCAGGATTTTGGGCACGAACAGACCTCTCGATGATGTCCCATAAATGCTCGATGGGATTCATGTCGGGCGAACTAGGTGGCCAGATCATTCGTTGGAATTGTCAGAATGTTCTTCAAACCAATCGCGAACAGTTGTGGCCCGGTGACATGGAGCATTGTCATCCATAAAAATCCCATCGTTGTTTGGGTACATGAAGTCCATGAATGGCTGCAAGTGATCTCCAAGTAGCTGAACATAATCATTTCCAGTCAATGTTCGGTCCAGTCGCACCAGAGGACCAAGTCCATGCCATGAAAAAACAGCCCACACCATTACGGAGCCACCACCTGCTTGAACAGTGCCTTGCTGGCAGTTTGGGTCCATGGCTTCGTGGGGCCTGCGCCACACTCGAACCCTCCATCAGCTCTTACCATCGTGACTCATCGGACCAGGCCACTGTTTTCCATTCATCTAGGGACCAACCGATATGCTCACGTGCCCACGAGAGTCGCTGCAAGCGATGTCGTTCTGTCAGTAAAAGGCACTCGAGTCGGTCTTCTGCTGGAATAGCCCAAGAAAGCCAAATTTCTCCGCACAGTTCTAACAGACAAGTCCCTTGTACGTCCCACATTAGTTTCTACGGTTTTGACAAATATTGTCTGTTAGAATTTACGACTCTTTGCAGACGTCGCCGGTCTCGGTCGTTAAGTGCAGGCGGTCGACCACTGCGCTGTCCATGGTGGGATGTTATGCCTGAAATTTCATGCTCTCGACACACTCTTGACACAGTGGATCTGGGAATGTTGAATTCCCTAACGATTTCCGAAATGGCATGACCCATGCGTCTAGCTCCAATTTCCGCGTTCAAAGTCTGTTAATTCCCCGTCGTGCGGTCATCATCACGACAAAACCTCTTCACATGAATAACTTGAACAGAAATGAAAGCTCTGAAAGCACTGCGCATTTATACCTGTTCTACGCGATGCTACTGCCATCTGAAAATTTGCATATTGCTATCCCATGACTTTTTGTCACTTCAGTGCATGTTACTAGCTATGTTACTAACAAACATTTCTGTTATGAGTCACAGCTCTCACCGCCAAACTTACGTTCTTTTCATTGCTTTTTTTTTTTTTTTTTTCAATTCCTTCTATTAGTTCACACTCTCCCTATATATATCTTGTTCAAATTTTCAATCGTTCATAAAATACTTCTTATTCATCCACTCAAGTTCAAATACATTTTTTTTAACTTGTAGTGGATGACACTGAAGGTTAATACAGTTTTTCAAATATTCATTCCGTAATTAAATTTAATTAATTAATTTTAGGTTTTTTAGATTTAAGTTGCATGTATCTACCAATAGATGGCACCAGATGTAAGAGGAAAATTTCCACTTTATTTGTAAAAGACTTTCTGCATTATAGTGAAAAAAAAAAAGTAGGAATTGACTTTATTTTTTATATTACTTGTTCTACTCAGTTTCTATACAGTTATCCATTCGGCGTTTGTTGCGTCATCTATCGTTAATGACAGCATTCATAAAAATAATCAACATATCAAATCATTTGCCAATAATGTATATGAATGCAGAACCCTTGTCTATGCAATGTTTTTATTTCCAAAATCATGTTTCATTTTAAAATTGCGTTTGGAAATACATGTGATTACTGCTAGATAATACATAAAAATGAGCAAGACTGTTTAGAACAACATATATATATGACTAAACATTTATAGATTTGATCATAAAAATTGTCACAGAAAAAAAAATTGTTAATACTGAATAAACAAGGTTTTACATCATTTATATAAAAGAACCATATCATTTCCATAAAATATAATCCCTACGATATTTTAGTTCTTTTCACCAATTGTATTTAAGCGTGAAATGACTCTTAATCTGGCATCTGTACGCAAAAAAAAATCAATGTCAATGAAAATGAATCCTCATTTTCATTGCCAGTGATTTTATTAATAACACTTTTTGTTGTAATCAGATAGTTGGATTCATTCACGCATTTCAGGTTTCTTATTATGCTGATGATTATTATCACCCTGATGGTCAATTGGCTAACGCTCTGACATCCGATACCACGGTCTTCAGATTCTAATCCTGGCGATGGCATGGATATTTTTAGTGGTTCGGAATCCACTTTAAACAGTAGTTACTAGTCTAATTAGCGTAAAGTCTGCAGACAAAATCGCCATAGAGTGACAAACCAAACGTATTATGAAATTTCTGAACAACAACTTAATAATTATATTGAATTTTTGTTAAGCAGTGTCCTTTTTCTGCACACGCTTTCATTTAAATTAAAAAGCACTATTAAACAACAGACTAAAATCTGGTAAAGATTTTGGATTATAGTAACACATTCTTCAATAACACTCAATATTCTAACAAAATTCTGACTTAATTTTGACTTGAATCTTTTATTTTGCAATGAAATTGTAGCATAAAAAATATGTAGGGTGAATTTTCCATGTAGAAGCTATAAAAGCCAATGGCAATGAAAATGAGGATGTAGTTATTCATTAATAACATTTTTTGTTGTAATTAGATGGTTGGGTTTATTCATGCATTTCAGGTTTTTTACTATGCTTATTATGCTATTTGTAAACAACATCTTAATATCTATATTGAATTATTGTTAAACAATATAATACGGTAATTATCTTTACAAACTTTAATTTAAATCAAATATCACTATTGACTAAAATCTGGTAATGCATTTTTGATGATAGTAGTACATTCTTCAATAACACTCAATGTTCTAACTACAATATGAATTATTAACTTCTGTTATTTTACGATAAAGTTGTAACATAAAAATTATGTAAAATGAATTTTCCATGTAGAAGCTATAAATAAAAATGGCAATTTAAAAGAGGATGTATTTATTAATAACGCATTTTGTTGTAGTCAGGCGGTTGGACTTATTCATGCATTCCTGGTTTTCTACTATACTTAGTATTCCATTTGTGAACAACGCCTTAATAATGATATTGGATTATTGTTAAGCAGTACAATATGATAATTTTCTGCCCAAGTTTTCATTTAAATCAAAAAGCACTATTGAACAACAGACTAAAATTTGGTAATGCATTTTTGATTATACACTCAATGTTCTAACGAAATTATGAATTAACTTCTGTCATTTTACAATGATGTTATAAATTCAAATACGTAGAATAAATTTTCCATGTAGATGTTCTAAAATACAATGACAATGAATGAGGCAATGAATTTGAATGAAAAATAAACAATGCATTTATTTTTTGTTAGCTTGAAATTGACTTGTAAAGTCCAAAATGCAACTGCAAGAAGTAAAAATAAATCACCATCAAGCAACTTTTAAATTTGATTGGCTAATATTCAATTCAGTTTTGTCAACCGGAGAGTTTCAATGAACTCTTTAGAAAATAAAGAAATCTCTTGGTAAACTCACCTTTATCATAGAATTTGAATCAACCCAAACTGTGTTTCCAGTGAACTGGTTTTTAAACATGGCTTTGATAACTTCGTATCTGTGCTCTCCAGCTACAAAGCCCTGCAGAAGAAACAAAGTTATTACTGGTTTGTTTCCTATTTATTTTCATTTATGAACTGAGATAAATATAAAATTATCATAATTTAATTGACACAATTTTTTATAGAATGTAAGTTCTGTAAAAATTAAATATATCCATTGAAAAAATACTTACTTATATTACATTGTACGAAATATACTGTAAAATCTGAAAGAGTTTTTATAGAATAAAACTCTTCTTTTCGGTGATTAATACACAGCAGGGATCTCTAAACTCTCTTGCCAAGTATGGCATTGACTGTTCTAAAAGCCTGACAAGCAAGACCACAAAGGCCATCCCAACTTTTGAGATTGTTTTTATATTAGATTAATGTTTTTGTTTGTTTTGTTTTTATGTTAGCGAAATGCAAAATAAATCTGAAAGAGTTTTGTTTTTATAGAAAAATCTCTTGTTTATGGTGATTAGTAAACAGCAAGGATCTCTAGACTGCTTTACTCAAATATGACATTGCCTCAAAGACCGCTCTAACCTTTGAAATTTAATATATTATTGTTAGATTAATATTTTTTTATGTTAGAGAAATGTACAGAAAAAATCTGAAATTTTTTATAGAAAAAAAACTCTTCCTTTCTTTGATATACAGCAGTGATTCTTGGCTAAGCATGGCATTATCTATTCCACAAGAATGGCACGCAAGACCTGAAAGACCGCTTCCAACATACCTTAACTTTTGAAATATAATGTTTTTTTAAAGTCCTTAGTGAATTAATTTTATATTCAAATAGTTTTCTTTCAGAACAATGCCTTTTTTTTTTACTTAAATCAAAAACATATATGGTTAAAATTACAATTAATAAGCTTCTATTCTGTTTTATTTATTTTTTATTATAGAAATTAAAGTATCAATTGAGCCATTCGGATTGTAATTAAAAATCAGAATCATAAATCTTTGATTCATAGCTATAGATTTCAAGGTGATTGTTAAAACCGACATAGAAATGATGCCGTTAGTCTACGTATACTCGTAGGACGGCCAAATAATTTAACATTAATATAAAAACAATTAATAAAAATACGAAAATGAATACTGAAACAAACAACTATTTTCCTTTACTTTTAATGAATACTAATATACACAATTACAATCAAATTTAGGATTTTTACATTGGCCCTTAAAACAGAATAAATAAAAAATGTTTATAGAGAAGCAATCATAATATTAGGCATACCTCAAATGAAATATTCCCATGAGTGTGTAGGCAGTGATTTACCAGTAGTCTCAAAACCTTTTAACAAAAAAAAAATGCTCCCCGCAAAATTCAAAGATGGACATAGATATATGTTATAAATTATCCAAGTAGCCATTCTCGCAGCAAAAAAAAAAAAATTGTGTACCAGGCTCACGCACTGTCGCAGATCGTTCGCTCTGCTTTCAACGGGTCTTCCTTTTTGCCCGCAAAAACTCCAAAAAAGGGTCCCACCAAAACCGACCGGTTCTTTTGGACCTGACCGTGTGACCGGGAGGGGTTATCTACCATTCCTGGATTCATACAAAAAATAAAGGAAATACCCCTTACCCACACACAACAGGATAATTACCAGTCACAACAGTGATTATAAAATACATAACTGTTATTATCATTAAAAATCCATTGCCTTTGGATCATTTTATAAAAAAGGAATACAAATACAAGCTGCTATAAGTAACAAATAACACTTAACTTCTAGGTACTAGATGCTAAAGGACATTGAGTCACATTTCTGTAAAACAATGACATAACGAGTGACTGGCTTTGCGAGACGTATGATATCACCTATAAATTAGTTTGCTATAGCAATATAAAGAAGTCCAAAATATTCGTTTTAATTCAGAAATTAAAATTAACACTCGCTTACTTTAATTTCACACACTAACTTTGGTATTCAGGTGAAACGCAATTGGAATAATTAATTAAATAGTTAACGCAAGCGCATGAAAATAAAGTAAATTTTTTAACATCGGTATGTATTTACATTCTTATACTCAAAGAAGAACGAGAAAGGTGTAACTAGAATTTGTAAAAAAAAAAAAATCTTGTATAATCTAATATCGCCTTTTTTTTTTTTCATTCAAATTTACCAAATATTTGCAATCAGATATAATTTGAAAAAGCAAGATAATTTATAACTAAAAGAAAACAAGTTTTTAAAATAAATTTGTATTTACAATTTTGGTTCCTTTTATATCACAGTATAGTTCAATTTTCTTTTAGATGACATGATTTATGACAGGTATGGATTCCATGTAAAGGCAATGAGGAAGCGTGCTAAAGAAACCCTATTAATCATTCTTCTTTTTCAATGACATAACAGCTCCATGGTGGGCCAAGGCTACTGGCAAATTCAGAAACATGAGATTTTCTTTTTTTATAGGGTAGGGCTGTAAGCCATACGATCATATTGGACCGCGACTTATGATTTAGGGTGGATTCCGAGCCACTACAGGCATCCATGACGCCACCGGGATTCGAATCCAAAATTTGTGGCACAGAGTGCCAGGGCACTAATCACTCGGTCATCAGGCCACTCTATTAATCACTACTGAAATAAGATTATATTCTGTAATTTTTTATTTATGTATTATGATGATAATGTTTTTAGTATAAAATAAAAAAAAAATTATTATTTTGAATTGTCAAAACGTTAAGGTGGAGGGGGGGATGAGATAGATGCAAGAATCTCTGCCTCTTTGTTATGGGCCCGATTTAAGTTGCTCGTAGTAGAGGGAAGACCCTTGTTAGATGTTATACATCTAAATCGGAATGAATGTGTACATTGTAAAGATAATTTTCTCTAAGCAATAATGTATTAAAAGTTCTACAGATATGCATATATCATGATTTTTTTTCCTTTTTTTTGAACATCATTATAGCAAGTTTTGTACTGTGAAATGAGAACAAACTGGTATAATCATAACAAAGAATATTCTGAAAGAATTTAGACAGCATTTTCTTTTATTTTTGCTGAATTGCACTTACCCCTGGTATAGAAAGTTGAAATCTTCTATCAGTCCAAAACACCACAAATTCCAGACCTTTGGTCGATAGAAAAAAGCTTCTCTGCTTTCTGGAATCTGAAAACAAAATGGAAGAATAAAATGGTTTTAACAACTTCAAAAAAATTAACTTTCGATAAAATTTTGTGCTGTAAACAGATATGATTACTTATCATTGTTTTTATTTAAAAATGAGGGAAACTTAGAAAGAAAAGAAAGAATACATATAAAATTTCGATGTATTCTTAGTCTAGGTGACCATTTAGGAAGATAAAAAAGGCCGATATCAAAATTGTTTCAAACGTATGAATTAATAGCCACGTGATAATAATGAAATTGCCATATTTTTGTAATTTTTGTCAATATAGGGACTCCATTTTGTAGATTATCGCAAATTTGATGACTTAGCAAAAAAGAGATGAACTGCTGAAAACGTCTTAAAAGTAGCATAATTAAATGGCAATAAGAATTGGTTTACAAGGGATTTATGGCTACTTGACAATGTGCACACTATAAAATGTCTCCTTTGATGAAGATGACTGTATAATACGACATATTTTAATTGTCAGCGTCCCTGAAAATTGGCTTAATTCGTAAGGAATGTGATTTTAAGGGACAAATGATCTGATGGTTATCTCGCGGTGTTTCAGAATTAGGGATGCCTGGTTCTAAATCCAACAAGAGAAAAAAGTACATGCGTCTATGCTGGTGCTATAATATGATCTCTAGGCAGAAACATCTTTCTGCTGGGCTTAAAATAAGAGGAGAACGAAGACAACTCTTTAGATTCGATCCCTTCAAAGTATTTATCGAAAATTGTGGTGGTAAAAGATCTGCAGTGCAGCAAATCCCTCATGGTATACTGTACTATTGTTAACTATCCTTATAGTGACAAACGAATTAGAGCAAAATGTTCTTCTAAAGCAACAACAACGAACTTCAGTGGGGTTTTTAAATCCTTGTGACATGCGTTGATATTCTTCAATGTTTGTAGCAATGTTCAAAAGATGTATAGGTCTAATTTTTAGGAAACAAATGCCACTTATACTGTCCGTGTGCATCCCGCTTCTCATATAAACTGATAATTATTTAAATTGTTAAACAATCAATGGAAAAATAAAATAACTTCACATTTCAAGATTTTCTTCAGTTTTAGAAATTTAACATTACTTGCATTACAATGGTATTCCACAAGACATAGACATAATTGTAATCAAAATACATTAAAAAACAAATAGACTAATTGGAATAAAAGATACATTAAAAACAAATAGACTAATTGGAATAAAAATACATTAAAAAAAAAAATTGTAGACATTAATTGTAAGCAAAATGCATTAAAAACAATTAGACTAATTGTAAGCAAAATACATAATTACATTTAAAAACAAAAAGCACTGTAAAAGAAGTAAGGAGTAGAAAAAAAACCTCTAAGGACAGTTGTCTATCTTCACCTATGCACGAGGTGTGTTGCAAGAAAGTACCCGTAGAGTATAGGCTCCCAGAAAATGCTGATTTTTGAATATTTTGTACATTTTGACTTATTTATATTCTGTTTAAAATAATGAAAACATATAAATTTATTCCTTACCTTGTAATAATAACATGAACATAGTGATTGGGTCCCCATCGTGGCAAAAGAACCTCTCCCTCGCAAGCCTGTTCTTCCCATAGGATTCCTGAGAATATCAAAAACACAGTTCAGAAACACAGTATCAAAACATGTACAGATATATCTTTCAACAAATAATTCTTTTGGTATTATGTATAATTATTTTCGTGATTTAACTTTTTTTAACGCAATTTTTTAAAACGATGTTACATTTCTTTAAATATATAGTACAGAAAATAAATGTTATTATTTTTCAAAAGATTATTTAATTGATTAGCAAATTTTGAAATATTTAATTAATATTATCATTTTAAATTATTATTATTATTATTATTGCTTTAAAATTATTTAATATGCGCCCTTCTTTGACTTCAAAATCTTAACGTTTTCATTACATCAAATGCATTAGTAAATGATATTATGTGAAACTACGATCAAGATCCCATTGCATATAGCATAGAAATAATTCATATTTCTGTCGAACACATATGTCTCACTTTGTAAAAATTTTCATTCCCTTTCTAAAAAATTACGATACTTTTTTTTACGTATCATCTGCAAAAAAGAATGAACGTCATCTCATAAAGCTGCTGATATACAGGGTGATTAAAAAAAAAAGAACCACTCTTCACAATGAATTCAAATTTGAAGACTTGAAGATACTTGAAGGGGTAAACGGTATAGCACCAAAAAAGTTCCAAAATAGTTCCACCGATTTTTCCCGTCCAATTTGGTATAACCTTGCCATGGTGGATGAGCTTTCCACTAGCAGTATCACAACCTTTGAATGATTTGGAAATCATTTTTTCCGTCAAAAAACCCAAACAGCCAAGCACATTGAACACTACAGTTGGTTTAATGTGTAACTCATGCCAAATACGTTTTAGTTTCGATTCAAAATATCACTGGCAGCCGAATTCCCTTTTTTTTGTTTACAGCGCCATCTATTAATACACTTTGTAACTTTTTTTTTGATGTCGTACCGTTTCTTCCTTCAAGTAACTTCAGTTCAAATCTGAACTCGTTGTGACCAGCGGTTCTTTTTTACAGCCTTTTGAAAGTAGGACTTTAATAATCACCCTGCATATTAAGAAACAGAAAGAAGATTCTGCAGGTCTGTATTAAAGATTTCTTATTCTTATGGGGGTAGTATTACTCGCGTCCGTAGCATATCTTCAGGCTACACGTGCCCCCTGGGTAGTGTTAAGTGAGTAACGTCGGTGCAGACCTTGCTTATGCCATACAGATAACTGTCTAAGTATTTGCCAGCTGCATTAGAAAAAAAAGTTGCTGTAACTCCTCTTTATGATTTTTATAAAGTAAAGTTACCTGTGAAACTGGTGGGCGATTAGAAAATTTTATTAATGACATGGATACAAAAGTGGGTGATAGGTATAGAATGGTTGACTACCTCTGCTCTAGATTATAAAATTACAACACGAATGAAAATGAGTTCTTTGTATTTATTTTGTCATTTCTTTCGAAAGTCGTCGGCTTATTCCGCCCTGCCTTGTACATGCAATAAGTATTGCAGCAATAAAATAAACATTCTAAAAACTCCCATAAGCGTCTTTTTTGCTTTCATATTATATAAGAATAAAATAGAAGGAGGGAATAAAAAGAGGAGGGTAATTTTCAAGGAGTCAACGGCCAACCAAATTTGGTGAGTTTTCCCTTACACCCCAAAATTTTCCCAAGTACTTCACACGAATAAGAAGTTCAAGTAAAAAAATCTCGTTGGAAGGATATTTTATATGAATGAAACTTTATTCAAAACGATATAAATATTACCACGAAATGAATGGCATCTATTTGCACTTACTTAGGTACACCTTCACTATCCAACTTATAAATAAGCGCCGATCCATCACTGACTGATATCCAGGATTGCCTGTCCAGTCCGATTCCAGCTGGATTGACTGACACACTGTTCCAAGCATAGACTGGAAGTGCTTGCTGGGGTCCATTCTTTTCCCTCAGTCTGAAGGAAAAGATGTTTATTTATCCTATTCAAAAATATCTACACATTATTAATCTGGTTCCATATATATTGGAACTTGTTAAAACACTTGTATAGTCTCTGTTTTTTTTTTTTTTTTAAATAAGTAAACATTTTGATTAATTTAAAAATAAATAACCAGTATAATTTGAGTGATTTGAATTATACAACATAAATGCTAAAAAAATTTAATTTATCTCAAAATGCGAAAAATATTTAAGATAAATATATTTTTAAATTTCAATATTACAATTTTATTTAATTTCAATATTATTATTTTTATTTTACGTAGTTTTTATTTTCAAATACCGGATACTTTAATATGTCATTTGCCTCTAAACATGCAAATATATAGTAGATTCAGAGTCACCCAGGATGCATCACGTAAGCCTTCTATATTGTACTAACATTAGGCCACCACAATTTTGAATGAACATTTCCAGGATGGCATCAAAGGAGGTATGCAACCTATTCCTCCTCCCACCCCAACTCAATCGAAAGAAATGTATTAAACGTGCGCATCCCCGGCATAGACACAGAAGCTTCAGGTCCAACTTTTTTTTTTTTTTGCAGGATTTCAAATAATCCTGCCCTATTTCAGAAATGCAGCCCTCTAACCATTAGCCTTCTCTATTACGTTTTTATATAATAAATAATAATATATAAATTTTGCATGTTATACGGATTTCTTGAATTTCTATAGAAATCATATTGAAAAAAAATAACATTAAGCATCTACGAAAAATTAAGTAATCGTACAAATTAAATAATAAAGTCTAAAAAAATTATTTTTTTAATGCCACAAATTTAGAACTCAAAATTTACATCTATCACAATTGAAATCAAAATTAATCATTCACAAGCTATTATTTTTTAGGAAAAAATGCATTACATTTTTTTAAGAAGTTTGAAACCTTTATCATGTAATTTAAGGTGAATTAAGAAAATATTTACCTTTTTCCAACAATTATCTATTTTATTATTAAAATAGGAATTTTACTCTCATAGCAGAAAATTAAAATAATTCATATCAATTTAATACATAGACAATATTTTTATACATAAACAAATATGTTAACTTTATTCTTTATGTAGTTAAATAAAATTAATGGAAATGTTTTATTACAGTTTTGTAACAATGTTTCCTGCTATTCACTGGTAAGAGCTTTCCATGTGGCGTTCAGGAAAAATGATTAGCCTACACACTCTCCTCCGGAGAGGAAGGAAGTAATGGTTGCCCAATCTGCACACTGCAGTTTATAAAAATGTTGCATTCCTCACGATTCTATTAAATCATTTTTAAATGGCAAGTTCTCATGCTAACATGACATGTTAGATATGAATGTTAAGAACTTTATTTTAAAATTGAAATATACCGCAATACAAAGGCTTCATAAGCTGAAAACTTGCAATTTTTGCACAGTACTGAAGTTAATTTTTGTATAAAAATAGTAACATTTTGGGTGCATTCGTCATAGTTTTTAACAATAATCTCCCATACACTGAAGGGAAATCTAAACATTCGGATAGTCTTTGAGGAATATACTTACAGCAAAATATCTTCGTCTACATAAGACTGTAATATCACAGGAAAATCCGGTCTTTGTTGGGTAAATGCTACCGGGTCGTAAGATATCCACATGACTTCCCACGGAACGTATTTATCCGGAACCGGAAATCTCTGCACTCGAGTTCCCGGATAAGGAGATCGCCTGGATAGGATGTTCATGACAGGCGGCAAGTTTCGATTACTTGAATCGGTGACGGAATCCCAGGTTGAAGTAACTAGGAAAATTATCGAACATGAACACATTTTACTTTATAAGTACCAATAAATTTGTTGTTTATTTTTCCAGTATTTTAAAAGCAACTATTTTACTTATGTAGAAAGTATATTGCAGTTATTACTGAATTAATTTTTGATCTGACTGTTTTTAATATTACAAGAAAAATCTTAACACTAATTTACAGGATAATTATAATTAAAGTCACACTTTTAAAATGTTGTGAAAAACAAACTACTCATCACAATGAGTTCAAATTTGAACTGAAGATACTTGAAGGGGGAAATGGTACGACATCAAAAATAAGTTCCAAAGTGTATTAATATATGACGTTGTAAGCGGCATGAAAAAGTGAATTTGGCTGCCAGTGATATTTTGAATAGAAATTACAACGTATTTGAGATGAGTTGCACATTAAACCAACTGAGGTGTTCAATGTGCTTGATTGTTTCGGTTTTTGGACGGAAAAAACTATTTCCAAGTCATTCAACAGTTGTGAATGAAATTGTTAGCAGAAAACCCATCCACCACCGCAAGGTCATACCCAATTGGATGGGAAAATCGGTGGAACTTTTTCATGATGCCATACCATTTCTACCTTCTTTGAACTCATTGTGATGAGTAATATCTTCATTTCTATATTTGAACTCAAAAAAATGATGAGTAGTTATTTTTTTACATTATTTTGAAAAATTAGTGGGACTTTGTAGAATTAGCATGAGGAATATTACTAGATGTTTCCCTGTTTGCCAAATGAAGCATCATTTTGAACTCATTGTGATGATATCGATTGCATAATTATCGATTATCCGAAAATAATTTTAATTTTTTGCAGTTAAATTTCATGCAGAAATTTGTATCACTTTACAAATTTGATTTAGAAATTAGATTACTTAATTACATTTCTAATACTTAATTAGCATGAGGAATATTACTAGAAGAGGTTTCCCTGTTTGCCAAATGACGTATATTTTCTAGATGAACATGGGAGTAATTCATCAGACGTTCCAGTTCTCGCACTGAGCTCTTCAGACTTTGCATCATCTGCTTGTGGTACATGAAATCTTCCATTAGACTTTTTATCCTGAAAACATAGTTTTGCATTCTGATGAAAAACTTTTATCAAATGTAAGTTACAGTTTTTATTTTAAAAAGGCCAATGCATAAAGAAACATTAAAATTCATATTTGATTGAAAAATCCAAATTTCTCTTGTCAACGTTATTTGTTTTAACATATAGCAAAGAATTCGTTATCTTATGACATAAAATATAATTAATTTAAATTTATATCATTAAAAAAAGGATTAATTATCAATTCTTACAAATATGGGAGGACAATTCTATTTGAAATGTTAATTATCAATGTTAGTTAAATATTAATTATCAATTCTTACAAATATGGAACGATACTCCTGTTTGAAATGTTGTCAAAAATGGACATTTCTATGAATTAAAAAGAAGCATTATTAGTACTTAAAAATTAAGAATTGAAAAACAATTACCTATTTCATTTAGTTTTAAAAATTATCCTGCCTAATGTTAGAACAATCCAATCTAATAAGTTATCAATAAGATTTATCTTCTATAATGTTATGAATTTTGCAGTTAAGAAATTTTTTTAAAGTAATAAATTAATAGTAAAAACTGAAATCTGCTCGACAAATTTCAACTCATCATGTGTGAAGATTCGAGAACGGATGAATAAACTCAAGAATAGGCCAATGTTTAATAATGCACGAGATATGTGAAGCAATTGCCTGAATTACAACAAGAATGGCCAAATTCAAAAGCCACATGAATATAGCAATGTTGAATAGATCAAGAACTTCATGAAGAATGAATTGTTCAAGAATTTCTGAAAAGATTATACAAAAGTAAGATAAATGTCGTTGGAAATGAAGAATGAAGTATTCCAAATTCTACAAGAAACGTTATCACATTCAATAGCCAAAAGAGTATATCAAAGTTTGAAAATTCTAGGCATAAATGAAGAATGAGGTACTCCAAATATAGTTAGAAGCACTATACAGATCAATAGGCATGGAAAAATGCCAAAAAAATGATAAATGGGAAACTTCAAAAAGAAGGAATTGATCAACGCACTACGAGTACCATTGGATATACCAATGTTTAAAATCCCAATCCAAAACATCAAAAGTGACTCAAAACCATACTACAAAACACTTCAAGCAAAAGCAAAATTCTCCAGAAAATTCATGAAGATTAACGTTATTTATTAACGAAGATTAACGTGTATTAACCAGGACAACATCATGTTCACACATGATGTTGAAATTTGCGAAAAAAAGCTAAATTTAACTTGCAAATTTTGCATCACATAAAATATTTTAAATTAAAATGATATAAAAAAGCATCTCGATTTAAAGTTAGCGAATCAATTTAAATTTTTCATATTAACTCACATGTCCATCTGCTTTTCCAATATGCCTTGTTCCATTTCTTTGGTCTGTTGAGTGGATTCATATTCCTGAGCAAGCTGGTTCCAATATGTGTAATCCTTAATGGAATATCGGCGGCCTTCGGACTTAGCGCCTTCTGGTGAATTCTGTGTGAAATTGTGAGAAATATAAAGTTATTATTGTGAAACATTTTTTTTATGTAGTTTCTGATTATTATTAGGGTGCAAAGTTATCTTCTGAAAGTTCTTTCTACACATGTAACACAATCTGCAAATTATCAACTATGATTTACATTGGCAAACGTAAAATTATCCAAATTGAAATAATAACCTATTCAACGTCAGTTTAGTTTTAGTCAGTGTTCAGTTTTAAAATAAAAACATCTACTAAAATTAATTGCATATTAAATTCCCAGTATTATTGGCAAAGTGAATAGCGCTCTTGCGCTTGGTGCCACAGGTTGCGGTGCCATGGATGTTTGCAATAACTAGGAACCCACTAAAAAATGTGGGTCCCGCTCTAATATAACTGTTAGGCGAAGGGCTGACAAACCTAGCCAGTAAAAAGAAAGCATATCCTATCTCGAAATCTGCCAGTAGGGAGATGGTTTTCTTTAACAATGGAACTGTTGCGCCATTGAAGAAGATTTTTGGTTTGGTTTGACGCTCTACGGTCTTTTTTGCACGCTTTGGGCTAATTAGACCGGGACCTATAGTTTAAAGGGGCCGAACCACTCACCCATGTCATCGCCAGAATTGGAACCGAAGCCTGTGGTACCAAAAGCCAGAGCACTAGCCAATTCAGGCCGCTTGAAGAAGAAGATTTAAATGACGCAATTTAGGCTCAGAATTGTTTTAAATATTCATGTAGATTTTAAATCATTTTAGAAAATTTCAGGCTCTTAAACACAGATTATTGGCCATATTTTTCAAAAATCTTCAATTTTTCACTGTTACGTTCACATTTTTTAGCAACGTCACAGACTCATGATATTAATGCAGCATTCACACCAACGCGTCGAGCGGCGAAACGTCAACCAATCACAAGACTGAGGAGTCGCTCACTAATACTAGTAATTGGTTGACGATTCATGTCTCTCCGCTCGACGCCTTGGTGTGAATTCGGCTAAAGATACTAAATATACAGGGTGATTATAATTAAAGTCCCACTTTCAAAATCCTGTAAAAAAAGTACCATTCGTCACAATGAGTTCAAATTTGAACTGAAGATACTTGAAAAAGGAGAAAACGGTATGGGAACAAACAAAGTTCCGATTTTCCGTTGGTTTGTCCTGGCCGTGGTGGGTGGGCTTTCCACTAATAGTGTCACAACTGTTGAATGACTTGGAAGTTCAAAAACCGTGAACATTATAGTTGGTTTAATGGGCAACTCATGCCAAATACGTTGTCATTTCGATTCAAAATATCATTGCCAGTCGAATTCACTTTCTTTATGCCGCTCACAAGGCCATCTATTAATGCACTTTGGAACTCTTTGTGATGTCGTACCGTTTCCCTCTTCTTTAAGTATCTTCAGTTCCAATTTGAACTCATTTTGACGAGTGGTTCTTTTTTCACAGCATTTTTAAAAGTGGGACTTTAATTATAATCCCCCTGTATATAATAAAAAATTAATAAAATATATAGTTAATTATGGAACTCACATCTTTGCAAGTGCAGCAAAAATGCTCGACAAAACAGCCATCGGACGAATTGCAACAAGATGATGATGTAGCTAATGACGTTGAGAGGGGCGGGCAATCGCAGACGGTTCGAGAAATCCACTACAAGATGGTATCTCTGGAATTTCCAAATGGCGTCACTCTCTGCTGAAAGTTTAGAAGCCGTTGCGCTGAAAGATTAATTATTATTCAATTATATTTCAAAAACGTTAACTAGCATAAAGAAATATTAAATTGTACAAATATAAATAACTTTATGGATAATCTCATATCAGGGCTATTAATTTAAATGATCAACGACAACCAAAATTTTGCAACAAATATTTATATTTTAATATTGGTATTATTTTGCAATTAAAATTATTATATCGTAATTTTTTGGGGACGGAGGATTCATTGAGCTAAAATTTAATTTACGCTTACAAAAAGTTGGCGTTGTACAAGTACAGTAAATGCTCCTACATATTTTAATTTAATAATTTCTAGACAAAATTTGGAGTTTCTAAAAATGTTTCTTCAAAAACAGGAAAGTAACATTCAAATGTGACGTAAGATTTAACATACATTACAACGTGTACACTTCTATTTTCCTCAAATTTTTTCGAAATTTGCTGCAAATCTTAATACCTACATTTTTAATGAAGTTAAAATTTGATTCTGCATTAATTATAAAAACTTGGTGTTTAACCTTGTCAATAAATCAAGCTTTTTACAATATATTCATGGTCAGCATAATGGGTTTTTTTCAAAAGTAATTTGTATTATTGTTAATAAGAAAAATTATTAAATAAACACTTTGTAAATAATATATATATATATATATATATATATATATATATCATGAATTTTTTTTACTGCCTGGATATTCTCACATTAATTTCTTCTTCAATGGAGCGGCAGTCCTATACGTGGGCCAAGGCTTTCTAGCCTATTGGCAAATTCGAAACACATTATATGTTGTTTTCTTTATACGGTGTACGGTTTTCAGCCCTACGTCCAACGATCTACAGTCATATTAGACAGGAACATATTTTAAAGGGTACTTCGAACTGTCTAATTATTGTAGACCTTTCTGTGAAGCCTAACAGAACCTTGAAGCAGCACTGATGATTCCAAGCAGATGTTATACTATAGATTTTTCAATTTATATCACATCATGATTGCAGTAGTAGCTAAAGATGAGGAAATAAATTTAGTAGAAAAACATGTAGCTATTGTAAATTCAATGGTTTTGATGTTTGTACTCGCCCCCATTAGAAAGCATTACACAGTAACTAATACATCACATCATCATATTTGGCTTAACACCCCATGATGGGCCAAGGCCTGTGACTGTTGTTGCTGTGACTAATCCTCAATGTCCTGCAGTGTGGGACTGGTAACCCATGAGTGATCTACTCATGGATGGCGGGAAAATGGGCAGCTTCTGTTGTGAGGGAGCACCCATAGGTAAAAGTCTGACTTTTGCTCCGTGACGCACTTACAGTCATAGGAGACCAGGACCTACGGCTTAAAGTGGATTCCGAACCACTACAAACATCCATGGCACCGCCGGGACTTGAACCCGAAACCTTTGGCACCGAGCGCCAGAGCGCTAACCACTCGACCATTCATCATCATCGTCGTCATATTTGGCTTAACACCCCATGATGGGCCAAGGCCTTCTGCCTACTGGTAGATTTCGAAACATGATAATTTTTTTTCTTTTGACGATGTAGGTTTGTTAGCTATACGCTCACCCCTGGTTTGTCACTCTTCAGTCATATTAGATCTGGACCTATGGCTTAAATTAAAATTCGAATTACAAACATCCATGGCACCACAGGTACTCGAACCCGAAACCAGTGGTACCCAGCGCCAATCAGGCCTTACATATTAATTTAAATGTAGTAAAAAACTATTGTGATAACAAACGATGTTATAAATCTGAAAATTACAAGGCTTATCACTCTTAAAATCAAGAGCCATATCCTTGTAACTCTTAGAATAAAACTTAAGACCTTATTAAATATAACTACATGTAACTTAATTAAATTCTTCCGGAACAAACTGTTACTTCGAAAAAAATTAATGTTTAAAAATGTGCAATTTTATAGGTGGGATTACTTTTTATTATTTTTTTTTTTACAAATAATGAAATTATTTCAGATTAATACTTATGTCGATTTTAAAAGTTATTTTTTCTTTTATTGGCTAAAGAATTATTAAAAACATTTCATTATAAATAACATCTATAATATTGATGAATTACTTAAAAACATATTTTACCTTTATTAGGTCTATTTTTCTAATTTATTATTATAAATCACTTACCTGAAAAGAGCATACAGAAGAGTTAAAAGAATCAACTTCAAAAGTACAAAGTATTGAATGTTAAAAATATAAGACCACAGGCCTACATTTGGGCATTTCCAATCTTCGACTGTAACGTAATATTAAATAAATGTCATTTTAAATTAGTAAGCATACTAAACATATGATACCAATAAAATGATAAATATGTGTATTTAATTATTCAAATGTTATTTATTTAATTTTTTTAAAGTATAAGATTTATGAAAAATGGGATTTACTTACATTCACCTGCTCTACAAGTTGAATTGCTGCTACCTTTACTGTATAAAGTACATCTGAAGTCACCTGTCAATGAGAAATGTTACAATTGGTAAATAGGAAAACAACGTAAACGAAATTGGATTCAAAATCTTTTTCATAGATATCTCTGACAGAATTTTATTTAATCTATATTTAATTTTAGATGCAATTTAATCATTAAAAGTAGTATCATAGCAGATTTAATGTCTAGATGGGGTTTTTTTTTTTTTCCTTATCCCACTTGTAGACAGCAACATCTAAACAAAGTCCAAGAACCCGTGTGGTCTCATGGAAGGAGGAAAAGGAGGGGGAAGCTTCTGCTGTGATGGAGCACCAGTAGGTCTAGATGTAAATAACTTCATTTGAAAATAATAAGGTGTATACTACTTTAAGGTGTTTTTGAACGGTTTTTCACTTTGACTTAAGGTTTGACACTGACATAAGCTCGGGCACTTCAACTTAAATCCAGATGCTGTAACCTAAGATCAGGCACTTTGACCTAGTCCAGGATACTTTCATCCAAGCCCTCGCACTATGTCTAAGCATGTCCGATTTAATTTAAACTAGGTGAATTTGACATAAACCAGGCACTTTGATATTAGTACTGGCACTTCAGTCTTTACCAGGCATTAGATTATAGTGCCCGGGGCAATCTCATCTAAATCCTAACATATTGGCAGTTCAAATGACAGATATGCAACTATTTGAATGATATTGATGATAGACACGTAAAGGCTGCTAGAACTCCGATATGTTACTGTCAAAAGCGTGCCCAGGATGTCTTAGGAGGTCAAAATAAAGTGTAAAGAGGTCAAAATAAGCTTAATAGGGCATGTTAAATTATAAGTTATAAAGAAATGCATCTGAAGTCGAAATTCCATATATTAATTATTTTAATAATTTTTAATTGCATTTTAGTTCATATACATAAAAGAGAGAACATTAAAATTAAGATGCACTGCACAAAAATAAAAATTTCATTTTCACAAAAAAAATTGCAGAATCAAATTACAACTTAAAACTCAATTGTATTTTCTCATTTTACTAGCTCATCGATTACATTGTTTATGTCAACTTAAATATTTCGATAAATATTTAATAAAACTAAACCAGGAAAAAGTCCTCCTCAATCAGCAAATTCAGGCGCGGTAATAAAATTGACACTGATTTCTTGAGTTACTAAATATTTAACAAAAAAAGTTGGACCAAAGTGTGCATGAGCCATAAGCTTGAACAACTACATACAATTCACTTATAGGCTTGGGAAGTGGGGGGTTCAAACCACTGATGTCCCTCACCATTATTATTTGGAAAAAATACACCCAGAGGTCGTATCTGGTAATCATACTCTCCTCCATCTTCTCGCTGCCTGATGGTCAATTATACCACAGGTTTCCGGTTCGAATGCTGGTAGTGGCATGAAGTTTGTTAGTGGTTCGGAATCCACGTTAAACTGTAAGTCCTGCCTAATTAGCCAAAGTATGAAAAATGACCGTAGAATTACAAACCAAACCAAACCTCCATCTTCCCGAAACCATTGCAAGAAATTTCTGATATTTGGGTGTAAAATGGTCAATCCCCTCAGAGACTACACACTAGGCTCAGTGGTAACTTGTACAATTAATGTTCTTGAGGGCCCGTACACGAATTCTCAAGTAACGTCTACTTCTTCATTGGCAAATTGCCCCATGGCGGGCCAAGGTCATCTGCCTGCTAGCAGATTTCGAGACAGAAGATGTTTTGCTTTTTATAAGTAGGGTTGTCAGCCCTGCACCCAAAAATCATATTAGACCGGGACCTACAGTTTAAAAGTGGATTCCGAAACTATAAGCATCCATGGCACAGCCGGGACTTATAACTCTGTGGCACCAAGTGCCAGATGCTATCAATTGACCTAAGCAACTTATGCAGTTAATAGTGATTGCGACAGCGTATGCAGGCATTTTACATCGATAATCAGGTTACTTAATGGGAGATTTCCAGGTTTTCTCATATAAGACAAGCAAACACATGACATTTATCCATAAAATGTCCTTCTTAAAGGCAATGTCTTTTATTCATTGCACCGACGATGGAGTATTCGTTATATACAAAAACTCCACATGAGGCCCACTGTATGATAACACAAAAAAGTACCTGCATATACTCAGATTTATCTGAGTCAAGATTTCCGAAATATCAAACTCAAGATTACAAAATCAAATCTTTTTCAAAATTAGCTTTGCCCATTGTTACACTCAGGCAAGTACTTATAGTTTATAAGCCATGAACAATTTTTACAGTTTATAAGCTATAAAGCAATAATTTTTTACCTTTGCACTAGACCCATCTTTAAATAATTTTTGAAAAATAAAGAATTTATTAAAGTATTGTATAATTTTTGTGGAATCTTATTATCAATTTAATAATACATCTTTGTTTCTGCCATTTCGATTATTGGAATTATGTATTAAATTCAAATTCATTTTTAATACAAGTGTTATCGTTAGTTTTTATGTATAACATGCACAGAAAATATAATTAGCTTTAATGTTGAATTTGATTCAATTTTTAAAAATAAAGGTTAAATAACTATGTGTTACTTACCTGAAAGGTCTGTGATGGGAGTCATGAACAAAGAAAACCAGGCTTTGTGAAAGGTTCTTCGAAAAAGCTCTTTGTTAAATGGGTAGTCTGGGTACATGACAGCGTGGATCACTATTCCGCCACTGATGATTACGAGTATGGTCATGCGCATAAAATTAATGAAATCCACCAAAACCTGAAATGAGAGAAAGAAGAGGGCAATGAAATTTCACTGAGCTCCTATTAAAATCATCGTCAATATCAATGATTCTTCATCTCATTTAATCAAACCAATGAAAGTCTTACAACGCATTTATTAGTAAGGGTAGCTGTGAAAGCTTAAACATTTTTAAATCAATTGAAATTATGCATGTCGATCAGTGCAATGCCCCAATTAAGCATTTTTAGAATTCTTATGCCTTATATAAATAAACATTTTTTTTTTTAATATTCAAATATTGAATTGTTCAGTGAAAAATTAAAATGTAGGTTTTAGGAACAAATCACTAAATTTTCAAATCATTTCGACCCCACGTTAGAAATTCCTATGTACTCTTCTGTTAATTATCAGAACGACGTTGATTCAATGGATCCTATATATTAAAATTAAAAGCAAATGTCAGTGTCTTAGACGTCATTCAAGGTCTATCCAACAGCCTCCGAATAGTCTGCAATCAAAGAAGATTCTTTTAGCAATAAGGATGGGATAAGAAAAATTTTTATTGTGAGTTGTTGGGTGACCGTCCAACAATAACCTCCATCAGCAAAGATAATTAAAAGCATACTTGTTGGAAAATGTCCTTCGTTAATAAACAGAAAAGACGTAATCTGGTTGCATGATAATGTTAAATCCATACTGCACTGACTTAGATTGTTCTAGAATAGCTCGGCTTGCTCCATATTATCATTATCTTAGAAATAAATATTATCATTATTATAATCTGTAAAATTATATAAATATTCGTTGCCAGTATACATATTTGTATAAATATTCATTATCTGTATGTATATATATATGGAGTGCAACGTAGACCTACCTCCAGTAATGCACACTGGGCAACGTTCTATACGGTCTACTGTCTACAGTTTGTCGGCAAGATCGTCCGGTTGATTTGCGTGTATTGCAATGGAAGACTGGTGGCTTGTGTCAATCAAAAAGAACTGATTTAATGAATATCTGCATCGCATTGGGATTTTAGAATCCATTAAACTGCTCTCTTTGTGATTTGGAAGAATTAATGAATCGAGCTCATTTCCATCGATGCTTGGTACTTCATTGTATAATCTGAGACGGCGAGATACTGTCAGGCTAGAGAACTCTTAAGGAAATGACTTTGGTCAACTTTGCTGAACTCTTTTTGTGCATATTTTCTTTTCTTTTTATTCTGTATTTATTTGTATGCATTATCATTATCTATATAAATATTATCATTATTTCAAAAGCTATCAAAATAATTTTTCAAGACTTAGGCTAATTTCAAAAAAGAATTTGATAAAAACAGGATTATTTTTTCATTTCAAAACATGAACTTTATAATACATCGAAAACTTGAAAGAAGGAAATCATTGAAAAAAATGTTGGCTGAGGTGATGAGTAATGTAAATTTATTGTTGGATACATATATGACAATCAATAGAATTTTATAATTTAATATAAATGAACAAAAATTTCTATAATAAAAAACATTTCATGTATTTGTTTAACTTAATTAAAAATATATTCTTTACTTACCATGAGTTTCACCCTGTATAGAAGAGGACCCAAAGTTGGAGAAATTGGCAAATATATGTAGATTATTCTGTAGTAAAAATAAATCAGTCCTAAGCACAAGATAACTCTCGTTGAATATGGATCTATCAGATTTAATGGTAAAGATTCTTCCTATGAGGTACAAGAGCACGAACACAAACATGACGATGATTTCCAGTATTTTTACAAATGTTTTGGCTTTGTACTTCTGAAATCAAATAAAAAGTAACCAGTTTGTATTAAGCTAATAAATTAGCATTTTTATTTTAGTTTTAATTAAAATATTTATAAAAATAAGAAAAGAAATTTAATATTATAAAAATTCAGATGGCCAATATATAAATAATAGCAAGGAAATTTTTATAATTGAGACTGTCAGTGATTTTTCCCCAAAAAATTTGAAACTTGAATGATTTAGTCATATAAAAAGAATATGTGATTTTAATAATTAAAAATATTTAAATTTTATCAAGGGTTTTGACAGAAATAAATGAAAGAAAGATTGATAATAAGAACATGAAATTTATTTAAAAAAATAATTGTTTAGTACATGCTAACAGATGAGAATTTTTTATGATTATATACGTTTATGACTTTACATGCCTAAAAACATAGTATTTGTTTTTTTTACCATGAATAATTCATTATGATAAATAGATTAAGTTTAAAAGTCTTTGTGAAATGTCATGCTTAAAATATATTGTAATAAAATTCATTATAAATTTAAATCATTTATAAAACATATAACATTATATCCAATTGGGTTTGTAATGGTAAAATTATTGCTATGTTACAAGATTGCACATTGCACTTGACGTATTTGTTTACTATATTTTGAGGACGAATGTTTTGGCTACATTGTGTTTGATTTTAAATAAAAATTAAATTTTAATTAAATTAACGATAATTAAATATTTATATTTCATTATAACGATAAAAAAAACTAAATGTCTTCTAAAATAAATTTATAAAAAAATTTCCGAAACCAATTTCTCATAATATTTTTTGGAAATTCAGAACCGCAAAAAATATGAGTTTAAACTCCTGCACAAATATTTTTCATTAAAGGAAGCAATTTATTTCTCTCATGATCCGTTTATTTTTTTTTAAAAATGAATGCAATTAATATTTTTATTTTGAAAAATAATTATTTTCTATTAATAAAATATATTTTACTAAGTAAAACTTTAGCAATCTTTATTTTTCCAAGAATACTTTTTGGAAAAAAAAAATTTTTTTTTCATAACTTATTTTTATTATCAAAAACATCAGTTGTTTATAATTAAAGGTAGTGAAATATGAAGACAGGTAGTAGAAAGCAGTGAAATTTCACATTTGATTATAATCTATAAATTTATATTTAAATGCTTTAATACATAATATTTAATATGGATTCAAAAAGATTCCTATTTTTATTCAACTTTATGCAGATACATAATTTGAATTTATATCTTATTTCAACTAACTAACAATCTTCCTTACTTACATGAATATTTTGTTGTTTTTCTAATCATTTCAGATATAATGAAAACGACATAATGCGTATGATATAAATTTAATTGTTGGCAAAATAATTTGCAATAAATATGTTTACTTTTCTCATCCTAACTGCAGGTGGACAGACTCCAGGCTAAAAGGCTCGTCCAGATGCACACGATCAAATCCAACAAGTAGTTGCCACATGAAGTGCCACAGAACAGCTATACTGAAGAAGGCCAAGTATACAATGTAGAACATCTGGAACAAACAACATCAGCACTCACTGAGCGATTTTTAAATAATTTCTTTTCAAAGTTATAAAATTTTTAATAATTCATGCTTTAAATCCCATCTTCCATTAATGCAGTCGTGAGTCCAGAAAATGCTAGACCACTTCCAGACTAAATAGTCATTATATGATTCCATAGCAAAGAAAAGAAAAGATAGTAGATTTTTATTTGATTCAAGAACATGAAGAAGATATTGAGAAGACTAAAGAAAGGTAGAGTTTTTGTCATCCTTATGATTATATCATTGTGTCAATGATTTCATATTACAGAATGGTGTAAAAGCTAGTTATACTTTCTAAAGGACATTTTTAGAAGTAACTGTTTCACATTTATTGGCCGTATTGAAAACCAGAACACCTCCAAACCAAGGATCCGATTGTCGACTTTTGTATCTAATGTAAAGTAATGATGGATGAATTAATCTTTTTGATTTACTTTTTAATCGATTTGATATTTTTATATCGATGATATCCGATTTCTAAATAGTGGCTGTAGTGCATCCGCCAAATGAAAAAACCAACGAATACAATTTGGACCTATATGCATTAGAATGTAAATATTATACACTAAAAGCGGTTCTAGAAGATTTCTTCTCTAAAAAGATTATCTCTCCTGATCTTTTCTTAATAATTTCATCCAAAATTTTAATTCTGGGAGGTAATGACAATCCGGACAATCTTAAGTCACGCGTACTTCCTGGTGGTGCTAAATAAGTAGCGACTAGAGACAATGGCTACTTGCCCCAGAAAATGACTATGAATCATCCGAACTTTAAATTGAATATATAGTGGTATGCTGGTGAAATGTTTGGGGCTAAATTTCAAGAAATTAAAAAGATTTACGTAGAGTAGGATGTTGCTGTATAATCTTAAATACAAATAGCTCAGAAAAATCCCCAAATAAAAATAAGATATCAAGTTCCTTAATAAAATGGTAAATACATCATTTTCTAGTGGATTCCATTACATGCTATGCAAGACTGAAAAATGAATAAGTTCCATCTACTTGTTTTCCCGTGACTGGACTCTTACTTAATGGTGATTAGTATGCTCTTAGTGGAGGCCAGAGAAAATATGTCCTGGATGGCATGGACTTTTATTAAGGTGCTTCTAGCATTTTAATTTTTATCCTTAGAACATTTAGCTTGTTTTTTCAATTGCTTTTAAAGCCTTTTAGTCGTTTTTGTTACGAAAGTCTGGTCTTTTTTCCTTTGCAATTTTGATTTGGTTATACGTTCTTTTGTTTCAACGGTAAGTAGTCAAATTTGTGGGGATTGAGTTCTAATAAAGCTATAGGTAACAATACAACAACAACTTTTAATTTTTTTGGTATGTAATAAATCTCATCCTGCATGAATGTTCATGATATTGAATATTCTGATATGCAATATGATGGCTCACATGTAACTTGCCCAGACTGTGCAGTTATACGATGATTCCTTGAAGAAAATTATAGAGTTTTAATATGAAGTAATAACCTGAAAACAGGGGGAGGAGATTGACGAAGTTTTTTGACAGTTTTATGATTTCATTGCTCATTGTCATGTAACTTTTGCCGCATTGAAAATTTGGAAACTCTAACCAGGCAATCCGACAATCGAACTGAAACTCTTTGTCTCAATCGTCACCTAGTCTATTTCCCATACAAAGCATTGATTTAAGGACATTTTTGCATATTTCATACTTGTACTTTTACAATATTATAAAAGTGTGTTTTTAATTATAAACGGTTAATTATTAAAAGCTCTTGATTAAAGTTATTTTTTATTCGTAGAAAATATTTTAGATTTATAATATTGCATATTTCAAGATTTCATATTATAAGATTGTATATTTCATACTTGTACATTTGCGATATTATAATGGTGGTTTTTCTTTATAAACGGATAATTATTAAAAGTTTCTTGATTAAAGTTATTTTTTGAATAGTATAAAAATATTTCATATTTACAAAAAAAAAAAAATATCATTTATAAATATTGTTCGATAAAAATTTGGAAAACTCAAATAACCTCGTTTTTGTTTTTATAAAATATTTTTTAATATTATTGTGGTATTAAAAAAATCCAATTGATCCATAAATAACACTGTATGGTACACTTATGGTAATTACTGTATTTCCCACACCCAAACTTTGTTTATTACAGCCTAGAGAATTGGCTACTTCCAAACAAATGTCAACAATATGTCACCATTGGTAACCACTAGTACTGGATACTCTACCAAGAATCTTTCCAATTTCGAGTTTCAATTCAGTGTCCTTTTATGAAAGGAGAAACTTAAGAATTGGTTTATTAAATTTCTTGTTAATTTAGAAAAGTGCTTTTACTTTATACTCTATTAAATTCAATTTCTTTTAATAATACCATTTAGGTCATATCTATAAGAATAGTCAGAAATTTCCTTTCATAAGAGCGCTATAATGTAGTTTACTTCCTTTTAATTGTTTACGTTCTATCCATGGTAACCGACAGTAGAAACTTACAAATGATTTCTATTTAAAGATTCGTTTTTGTGTGTTGTTTTGTATCAAAAAAATAGTACGTCAATATACAAAAAACATTCCTTTTTTTTTTTCTACTTATCTGAAATAGATTTTTTTTCCACTTACGTTTAACCCAAGGATGCATATACAGCAGCTCATAGAAGCTTTTCTTTTGGCCTTATCATGTGTCCATTTTACTTTAAAAATCTAATTGGTAATTCATTTGATAGATTCTTGATTTTCAAATTTTAATTAAAAATTAAAACAATGAATATGATTCAGCGCTATTTAAATGACAAAAGTAAACATTTAAATATTAGAAAATAATACGTCAATACTAAACGAATAGTACGTCAATACTAATTGACGAATAGTGCGTCAATACTAATTAACGAATAATACATCAATACTAATTGACGAATAGTACATCAATACTAATTAACGAATAATACATCAATACTAATTGACGAATAGTACATCAATACTAATTGATGAATAGCACATTACTAATTGATAAATAGTACATCAATTCTAATTGAAGAATAGTACGTCAATACTAATTGACGAATAGTACATCAATACTAATTGACAAATAGCACATTACTAATTGACGAATAGTACATCAATACTAATTGACAAATAGCACATTACTAATTGACGAATAGTACATCAATACTAATTGATGAATAGCACATTACTAATTGATAAATAGTACATCAATTCTAATTGACGAATAGTACATCAATATTAATTGACGAATAGTACGTCAATACTAATTGACGAATAGTACGTCAATACTAATTGACGAATAGTACATCAATACTAATTGACAAATAGCACATTACTAATTGACAAATAGTACGTCAATACTAATTGACGAATAGTACATCAATACTAATTGACAAATAGCACATTACTAATTGACGAATAGTATATTAATACTAATTGACGAATAGTATATTAATACTAATTGACGAATAGTATGTCAATACTATTCATCCATTCTAATCGGCAATGTTTATTGCCGATTAGAAGATTAGATCCTTTGTCAATAGCTTATCAACTTAGTTTCAGGATGTTTGCTAATGTAATTTTATCTTTGCGATATTTATTGCCAAAAATATGATCAGTTTTAAATTGCGTTAAACAAAGTAAATGTAATACTTAAAATACCCAAGTCTGTACCAACATATATCTGTGAACATATTTTGTAAACAAGTAATATAAAAAAAAAAAAAAAATAAGTCAATTCCTATAATGCAGAAAGTCGTTTATAAATAACTTTCATTCAATTTTTAAGTTTATCTGGCGCCATCTATTGGTAGATATATACAACTTAAATCTAAAAAAAAAACTAAAATTAATTAATTGAACTTGAGTGGATGAATAAAAAAGTATTTTATGAACGATTGAAAATTTGAACAAGATATATATAGGGAGAGTGGGAGCTAATAGAAGGAATTGAAAAATATGAGATATTCAGAAAAATATGAGATATTCAGAAAAATATGAGATATTCAGAAAAAAATTAATAAAAACTACTCCATACACCTCTTAGTTCCTACAAAAAATTGAACCAAATACTAAAATATTGTAATATCGGGCCTGATGACAGAGTCCAGGCGGCGCTGTGGATGTTTGTAATGGTTCGAAATCCACTTTAAACCGTAGGTCGTGGTATAATATGACTGTGGGCGTAGCGTTGACAACCCTAATCCATAAAAAGAAAAAATATCTCATGTTTCAGAATTTGCTAGTAGGCTGCTCATGTTCCTACATGCTGTAATGCCAGGGAATTAATATCATCCATCGAATTTCTTAATTTTCTTTATTATTGCATTGTTATTTATTCTTTATTAAAAATAAAAAAAAAATTAATTAAATTTTTTATTGTGTGTGTATTGTATGCGCCTATGTTATAGTGAATATTAACAAATCTGTGCATTTTTTAATTAAGCCTTATGCACTGATTGGAAAAATGAAAAAAAAAAATTTTTTTATAACTTCCAGGAAATATCAAAATTATAAAAAAAATTCTTTTTCTATTTTTCCTAGTAATAGCGGAGCATAGCATTATAATATAAAACAATTAACCATTTTCTTTTTTTTTTTTTCAGATCTAGAAATTAAAAAAAGCTACATGTCATATAGCGATTTAAATTTAGGATTGTTGAAACATTAATAGTCTTGTAACATTTGTTGCTTAATACTTATATAAGTGTGAGAAGTAAATGTTGCAAACTTGCACGTGAATATTCATTTGAACAGATAAAATAAAATAAAAAATAATAAAAAAACATACAAAAACATCAAAAATTAAAGCAATCTCCGCTTTACTTCAATAAGGTTTTTAATGTTAAATAGAATTATTCAATTGACAATAATATCGAAATAGTAGTTGGCTACATCTCCAACTGTCAACACTATGTCGTCAATGGTAACCAACCATTCTTGAAATATCCAACTGCTATTATTCATACTTAAAACCACCTGCTGTCCGACAAATGGCCACGGTTCCTAGACCATAACTGGAAAACAATTACTGGAGTTGTTACCGTGCAATAGGAAAAGATTGGTACCTGGAAAGTCCAGAATTTCGTAATGGGTGCACTCCACATGAGGTAGATCATTTTCCACAGAGGAGGGTGATGAATCACATAGCGACGGAAAGTAGAAGGTTCCACATTACAGCCTTCCATGTGCGTTGAACAGACCATTTTTTGATTTTCCTAAAAATAAATTTTACGTTTATTTTTATCCCCCACAAATTTTTTATTATTATTTTTAGATAATTCTTATTTTGGTTCTGAAGCAAATTGATAAAATGTTTTTAAAAAATACATCAAAATTTTTTTTTTTCCCATTTCCATATGAAATTATTATATTTATGTGGATGTCAATCGAATACATGGTTGCAAAGAAACTGTTCACTACAACAAATAAATTATTCTTTACTACATAACAATCTATACATAGAAATCTTTTTTAGATTTGGTATTATTGCACGCCATATATCTTATTACATTTTGTAATATTACACAAGTCATTATCGTACATCAATCAGTCATTCAGGGTTATAGAGTACCTTGACCCCGTGAAGGCTTTTAACTCCAATATAAAAGATGGTTGTAGAATGTGGTAAAATAGTTTACACATCATACAGTGAAGAGGCAAATAAGATGGTGATGAATCAGCCCGTGAAATTGTTTTCTAAAGTCGGAAAACTTTTTTTAAAAAAATGACAAAGCATATCTGATCCAGTGTCCACTTATTTATTATGGAGTCATCACAGCCTTGTAGCGCCATCTAGTGCCAGGCCCAGAATATTTTAAATTTTTGGTATTATAAATTTGAGAATATGATAAATTTTATTTAACGATTTTGTTTTTGTAATTTTTCTCAATACAGGAAATTTACGTTTATACTTATACAATTACTGGTATAATTATAAGTATTACTGGTATAAGTAGGCAACTACTGGCTTAAGTATCAGTACTGGAGATATCTGATCATTCACACCCATCTACTAAAAGGATATTCTGGTTTACATATTTATCACGCCATATTTTCGAAGACATGAGAACTCTTGTTCATTCATTATTTTTATTTCCGTTTTCGTATTTTTTTTTTTTCGATCTTTTTTATTTAATGTTAAGTCTCTCTGTAAATCTATCATTATTTAGTAAAAAGACATAGAAACATTTTTTTTTAGATACCGAAACAATAGTTCCCATATCTTTAAAGAAACACTTTTTTTTTTTTTCAATTTCAAATTCTCATTATAAGATTAAGTAATAAATTATATGTTCTAAATATTGAATTTTAATACAAAATTTACAATTAACAATAAAGAATTAAATTTTATACAATTTGTAAATAGAGTAATTTTAATTATATTAAATAATATAAAAAAACTACTCACAACTTAACAATTTTCATTTATGATACTAAATAATTTATTCTTTGTCTAATACACTGATAAAATAACATAATTAAATATATAAAGATTTTATGTAATTTTTAATCTAACATCAATATTGCTGAAATTGCAAATCTAAGTTAAATATAAAAGAATATTAATCTCTTTTTTTTTTAATGTTAAGTCTCTTTATTAATCTATTATTATTTAGTATAAAATAATTAATAATAATTTTTACTTATGAAATGCAAATAAAACACAATTTGTTTTCCTGTTTTTGGTGCTTTTTAATTAAAAAATTACTCGATTTTAAACTAGAATAAAACTGTAATTGGAATTCCACAAAATAAATTTACTGACTTCATACATAATTTTATAATGATAAGGTTGTTATAAATCCAAATATAATTTTTTTCATTGTCTTATAATCAAATGAAATTAGTTTCAAAAATGGGAAATTGGGAAAATAATTAGACACATAAATTGTGAACTTACAATTTATCCTGAGATTCGCTGATAAGAGTCTTATCGTCACTTTCATTATCTGAATCAAAATCTGTAAAAAGTATGATTTTTTTAACTTTAAATGTTTGTGTGCAAAAAGATGTGCAATATTAAATGCTTATATTAAAAATTACAAACTGTTCATGAAAAATTATGATTTAATATTGTTATTATTCCAAATGCCAGAAACCTAGGTAATTGCCACAGGAAAGTTAGAAAAATAGCAGATTTAGCGAGTTTTCACCAAGGTGCCTGCAACATTGCATTCTGTAATTTTGTCACCGTATTATTGTAAGAATATTCACAAGGTTGCGTCTACAGATAGGAGATTCGCAACCTCATCCTTAAGCCCAACGGAAGGACTTTCCGGTTCTTAAATTAACAATACGATTACGTATTGTGGCCCACTTATGCGTTACGTACTACGTAATATCCAATGAATGGTGATGTAGGAAAGACAATGTCTTTCGAGAACACTTTTGGGGTCTTTCAAATATTGTCCACGTAAGGTTTGGTTTTGTTTGTCGCTCGACGATCATTTTGTGCACACTTTGAGCTAGTTAGACCGGGACCTACAGTTTAAAGTGGATTCCGAACCACTCACAAACATACAGATAGGGATTCGAATCTAAAGCCTGTGGTACCAAAGGCCAGAGAGCTAGTCAATTGGCCATCAGGACCGCCAGTTCACGAAAGAAATATGCAACTAACATATGCAGATGTTCAGATGTTCGTGTAGTCATCGAGCTCAAGGGGAACCGAACACAATGTTGATTGAACTGCAGCTCCTTTGTAAATCGACGCAGCAGAAAGGGGGTTTTCTGCCATCTAGCTGTCCGTTTCATGTTTAGAAGGCAATCATCTCTTGTGAGTAGCAGTCCACAGTTCCTCACAGCAGTGAAATTTTATAATCTTTGGTAGCTGAACATAGAGTAACAGTTAAGGCCTCATTATACCTTCCCAGCTTGCGTTTGCAACGCCTCTCTCTTTCCAGCAGTTCCGGGGCTCTTTTATCTGAATATCTCTTTAACCATCGATGATCTTCGATGTCTCCAACGACAATGTCGTTACAGCCGACACGCCTCATTACTCAATATTGGCTAGTTTTCCTTAAAAATCCTGAAAAAGCCTACAGACGTAGGCTTTTTCAGGATTTTGAGGAAATCAGATCGAAGAAGCGGCTGTCCCTTGTACATTTTTTCAAAACATGTGCTTATTCTCCTATTCGCCGCCAAAGTAATTCAAAGAGACACCTCATCAATAAGTCAAATCTTAGCTGTCTTGACTTTGCTCTTGATCATAACTCTTGTAATAAACACTCTCTTGATCATCTACGCTTTGAAGTTTCGCAACACTTTGTCAATTAAAATATAAAAATATCAATCATTCATAGTTGGGGAAAAAACCCGTTTCCAGTGGAAACTGGACATTCATTGAACAGATCTTATTCGCATATAGTAAAGGCTAGTGACCATCATATACATCATTCCCACAGATCATAAAATATACCATTACAACACATAAATTATATAATGACTACAAACAATTTTGCCTTAATACAAAAATATATTTTATAAATACATATTGACACTAATATCAACACGTTAATATACGCTGTTTAAATCGCTTTTGAAAGCAGTTACTGAGACGAACAACGTGAGATTCGAAACTGGTCTTTTTTAAATAATATCTATGAAATCATATTTTAAAATATTTCAAAAGTCATTCAATTCCCAAGAATTTCAAATTTTTTTATTTTGTTTCAAATTTTTACTAAGGGTACCTTTTTATATTGTAAAAATTTATTTTCGCATAGAAGTAAATTAAATTTATTCATTTATTTAATAATTTTCAATAAAAAAATAGTGCAAAACAATGCTTCCAACAAATAGTCAACTGCATCCTAATTGTAAGTAAATTATTTAAAAAAATAACTTACCAACTATGTCTTTATCATCTTCCGTTGAAATACATTCCTTTGTTTGAAATATGGTCCAGGCATACATCGGAAATATAAAGAATGCGCATAATAAAACCTAAAACAAAGATAAACACAAAGCACACATAAAAGTACTTGCTAATATAAGGTTTCGAGGAAACGTTTCAGAAATAGCGTCTAGAAAATCATGGAAATCATTTCAGGAAATAGTGATACCAACAGTTTTATGTAAGGGTGTAGATCAGGGATGGCCACTCCAAATGACTTTGAAGTTTACTTTGGAAATGCATCATAACTCCACGGGGCGCACGTAAAATTATGTATCCCCATATTAGTTTTAGAACCATTATAGACATTTTTTGGAGTGAAAAATTGAAACATAATGAGTTTTTATTTTTATGTTTGCTATTATTCTTACATGTAACAAATAGATAATATAATAATAATGATACTAAACGCATATTGTAAAGAAATATATAACACTAAAAACGAAATATAAAAATAGTTTTAAATATATAAATATAAATTTCTTTCGATTTGATGTAATAGTTACATTTTGATTTCAAAACATTTTGAAAAATCATAACACTAAAAATGAAATATATAAATATAAACGAAATAAAAGAAATTACAAAAAAAAATATTTATTTTACTAGTGCGATATTTGTTTCTCCACTCTCTCACTTAGCTTTTAAAAATCGATGTCAATTTTGGTATTGCACATCGTAATGGGTGTTGCGTCCGTTATGTTTGAAAGTGTTTAAATTTCATTTTCGAAAAAACAATTCGCAAGTGTAAATTATTGAACCAAAAGAGATAACAACTTTTTGTGCCAGACTTTTCATATTGAATCATACGGATGCACAAATAATGTATTTTTTAATACATTGGTTTTCACTACTTTGGGCCTTTATAAAATAAATATATTTTGTAAAAGTGTGATAAATCTCACGGGCCAGAAAAATGTTCAAGGCGGGCCGTGGGATGACCACCTGTGGTCTAAAACGATCATTTTAATGGTGTAAAACGTTTCTTTGGGCCTGAATGGCCGAGTGGCTAGAGCTCTGGCGCTCGGTCACCCTGGGGTGAAGAGCTCCCAGAAAAGACCACGGGCAGTCTACGATGTCTCCTATGAGTGTTTTCCTAAAGTTAAGAAACACCATGGCTGTTACTCTGAACAAGCGCAAGCGTGTTCAGGTAATGGGGTGAGCCTTGCTCATTGAGAAGTTATCTCAATGCGTATCTGACGATTACTTTTGGCTTAAAAACTAAATGTAAATTTAATTCTAACGAACTGGCGCAGAGGTAAAGATTCGGATCTTTGACCGCGAGGTTGAGGGTTCAGATCAGAACTCTGTTCCTTTTCTATTCCCCTTTTATTGCTACGTTGTGCTTTAAATTCATTATAACTTTCCGACTAGTAACTAAGTTAGGTTTTTATTTTTTTTATTTTTCGTTCGCTTTTTTACCCCTTTTTTTTTTTGTTAGGAAAATAAAAGGATAGATATAAAAATTATAAAAATAAAAATAAAAATTATAAAAACTTGGAAAATCAAACAAAAATCATAAAATGAAAATCAAATAAAAACTATAAAATGAAAATCAAATAAAAATTATAAAATTTGGAAAATAATCACAGGTTCTGTGATGGGCCTTTTTTTTTTTGTGGGGACTTTGTTTCATTTTTATTTCAGATGCTCCTATTGGCTCCCACGATTCAGCATAATTCTCCAATCAGTGATTAGTAAGCAACGGGTTGGGGGTTGTTTACGTTTTACAATAGTCTATGGCATCGACAACTGGTCCCTAATTGTACCGAATTTAAAACTTAACTTTTAAATTCTTTTATTTTTGATCTTACTTTTTTTTTTTTTTTTTTTTTTTTTTTTTTTTTGAGTACCATACATTAATTTTAGAAACTTTAATCTTTAATTTTTACTAACACTAATTAAGCAGCCTATTATAATTCAAAGCATATTTATTAATTAAGATGAGGAGGTTTTGGGGTATTTCCCCTGTTGGTACTCCGTAATCGGTACGCCAGTTGCCAGTGGCGCTCGGTACCGCAGGTTTCGGTTCGAATCCCGGCGGTGCCATGGATGTTTGAAGTGGTTCGGAATCCACTTTAAGCCGTAGGTACCGGTCTTCTATGACTATTGAGCGTTGGGCGTAGAGCTGACAACCCTATCCCGTGAAAAGAAAGACGTCTCGACATCTACCAGTAGGTAGATGGCCTTGGCCCACACTGGACTATTGCGCCAATGATGATGATGAAAATGTTTCTTTATATCACATTAAACAGTTTCAATTAAAATGATACTTGCTCATAAAAACCTATTTGCATACAACGTTTTTGATTCATAATTTTATTAAATTTTGAATAAATATGAGTATTGAATTAAAAAAATTAGCAATTCTGGATATAAATTTATTTCAAATTTATAAAAAAAAAAAATTATTGAGAGAATTTGGAAAAGCATGAATTGTCAAGAACAAATGTAAAAGAAAAGTAAATTTGATGAAAACCACGACTTTAATAAAGAAAACTAGTATTTTAATATATAAGATAATGTTCAAGGGTTTTTAATTTCAATTTATTATTGATTCACAATATGACCTTATAAATTCACGAAATAATCATTAATTTATTGGCTTGATATACCAACATCCTTCTCTCTAAACTCCATTATTATTAAATCACTCATGAAGATGATATCTTCTGTCACTTTTTTTTTTTTTATCTTAGTGACATAAAAATCACTGTGAGCAATGACAGTAATTAAATCAAAGGCAAAATTAATTATAGTTATTATTAATATTAATTAACAATAAACAGAATTTCAAATAATTTGCACCTGTGAACCCGACTTTTAATAAAATAATTATAAAATCATAACTGCGAAACAATACAATGATAAGCCATATTCTTTTTTAAATTTTTGTACCGATACTATTTTTTTTATTTAATTAATATTCTGATGAAAAAAATCCGGCTTTTGATAACTTTTATTTGACTGCTGTTTAAATCACAGTGATGTTTTATCACGTTCTGCCAGAGTGCTAATAAAATGGTCACGAAATGTTTCAACAATAAGATTTTTAAACACTGGTATTAAGATTATTCTACAGCTCATTCATTTCATTCGTTGCAGTTCATTCTTTAAAAGGAAATTAACGTAGTAGAAGTACTTCTTCAGTATCCTCAGAGTAATTAAAATTTACAATTTCTGAACATATTTTTTTTTTCGAAACTAGCTGTTAATTATTCTGAATTTAATTTTCAATTTATAAGGCAATGCTTCTTGCATTTTTATCTTCTGCATATATGAATTCGGATAAGAAAAAGAGTACATCAATTATAAAAAACAATGCTATAAAGTTGTATTCCTATCAAAAACGGGTAATAAACCTCATTGGTAAAGAATAATAAACCTCATTGTTGAAGGATTATAAACGTTGTTAAAGGGTAATAAAATGCATTGTTAAAGAATAATAAACATCATTGTTAAAGGAAGTTAACCTCATTGTGTAAGGATAATAAACATCATTGTTACGGAATAAATATCATTGTTAAAGAATAATAAACCTCATTGTTAAAGAATAATAAACCTCACTGTTACAGAATAATAAACTTCACTGTTAAAGGATAATAAACCTCATTGTTACAGAATAATAAACCTCATTGTTAAGGATAATAAACCTCATTGTTAAAGGATAATAAACCTCATTGTTAAAGGATAATAAACCTCATTGTTACAGAATAATAAACCTCATTGTTACAGAATAATAAACCTCATTGTTAAAGGATAATAAACGTTGTTAAAGGGTAATAAAATGCATTGTTAAAGAATAATAAACATCATTGTTAACCTCATGGTTTAAGGATAATAAACATCATTGTTAAAGGAAGTTAACCTCATGGTTTAAGGATAATAAACATCATTGTTATGGAATAAATATCCTTGTTAAAGGATAATAAACCTCATTGTTACAGAATAATAAACCTCATTGTTAAAGGATAATAAACCTCATTGTTACAGAATAATAAACCTCATTGTTACAGAATAATAAACCTCATTGTTAAAGGATAATAAACCTCATTGTTAAAGGATAATAAACCTAACAAAAAAATAATTTTAACCTTTATTTCAATTTCTTACTTATCTTTTAATTAACTGAATCCTGGACACTTTTTAACTTTAACGTTTTTTTCTAAATTTCTTGGCATACACGAATCCATTGTTATTCATTTTAAAAACCTTTTAACTCTCAGTTGATTAAAAACGTTAATTATTAAAAATAGCGACTCACTTTTATGCTGATAGGAACGCTAAAAGCGCCCCAAGAAAGCTCTCTTATTTTGATCTTCCCAAAGAATTCATTCGTGAGCCATTTCTGACAGCAAATGTGGGAAAGAAATCTCTTGTTTTTGGCTTCCGCTGCTATGTCAACCGCTGTGTTGTATCCCCAACCGGGACTTTCTTCGTTCAGAACATCAAAAGCTCTGTCTGGCGTATCTAGGTAGCAAGCGTCCAACATAGAAGTAGCAATGTCAGCAAAATCTCTGGAAAAGTGTAAAAGAGACGCAAAAAGAAAGAATTATTGAGAGATAAACTTATACCAACACCCCTACTTACACACGCTACTTATATATAGATCTATAAAAATCTATTATCCATTCATAATCTAATTTCCAAATTGGCTTATACCGATTCCAAATGAGGTCTTGCTTCAGCCAATTCCAATTCCAATCTGTTGCATCTCCACATCGAATAAGGAAGATTCGGTTTGCGGATATGGTTTACCTCTTGCAGAGATTATCAAGTACTCATGACTCCAGTTGCCTCACTTGTAACCTCTATGTGGTTGTGTCCAATTCTCAGTGTCCTGCAACCCTGGACGGACATCCCATGAGAAGTCTACTCATGGATGGAGGCAGCTTCTGTTGTAAAGGAGCACTCGTATGTGGAAGTGTGACTTGGCTCCGCTTCGCTGATGAAGGAGTGCAGTGTCTTCCGGGACAAATTTTCAAGGGAGCCACTCTGCCTTTGCGTATCCTATGGGAGGAAAACCGGAAAACTCCCACCAGGAATCCGATTAACGAAGCAAGATGCTAAACATCACAAATTCCATTGATCCTCCTCGTTTTTTTTTTTTGAAACAATAAATCTGCCAACGTATTGAACCTCAGCCTCATTGCTCACCAGCGGCGCACATTGCCCCTAAAACACGAGTCGGACTGTAGTCTCTATAAAACCTCGAATCTAGGGAGTTGCATCATGCAAATAATTGTTACGATATTCATATCCGCCCCGAATTTTATTGAGCTTTCTTTATTCTTCCCACCATCATCATATATATACACAATAAACATCAATCCGAACTGTAAAGGGATATTTCAGCTCTAGACGCAGTCATGTCACCACATGTAATAGAAGTAGTTACTAAATAGAAAATGCTCTGCATTTACCTACTGTATTCCTCCATTTCTGCTTTCAAAGACGTGTCCATCACATACAATGACAGTCTTTCCATAACCATGGACAAGACCAGAGCGAGATGGATGGGCTGATCGGCGTGCTTCCAGAGAGTTTTGGCGAGCAGTATTCTGTTAGTGTATGTGGCCCAGAATGTCAGAAGCACTTTTTGCCTTACGCTCGGCTGCAGAAGGGTCGGTGCAGTACATGCCCATCGCATTCAGGGAGAGTTCTTGGGAACTGACGAAATTTTCCATGGATGTCGTCTTTTCAATCAGCCAATTCAGATCAGTTTCAATGAAGTTTCTTTTGATATCGGACATCTAGAAATAAGTAAGTCATCAGTTTTCTGTAGTTTATGATTTCTTTTAATGGCAAATAAAGTAAGCAGTTAATATATATATATATATATATATATATATATATATATATATATTATATTTTTACATGGCAATGAAATACAAAGATTATAATATTCTTACAAAATTCAATACTACATAACAGAAAATAGAGCAATCCTCCTCATCCATTAATTATCCATGGTTTCTTTTCCCCTGCAATTAATGGGATTCTTCATAATAGCTACGGTTTTTTGCTAATGTTCTAAACGTGGCTTTCATCGTATACTAAAATATCACGTAGTAAAACCTCAGCCAATCAGAAGCTTGAACGGATAGAACACACTTCGAACAGCTGGCACTCTGTTTAATTTTAATATCCTGGGGAAACCCACTTTAATACCTTTTTTTCCCGAGGAATTATTTATGAAGGCTATAATTTTTTTTGCTTTAACATCCTAAATATTATTATCCTTTATATTTGAATGATTTTATTAATTGAAATATGAAGATCATTAAAGGTTAAATTTCAAAGACACTATATAGCTCTCATTTATTTTCTAACTGCATAATTTATTTTATATTTAAAAATGTAAAAAAAAAAAACTCGATTCCCAAAATAGTGACTTATTTTATAATTTTGAAGATATAGTATTTGGTGGGACATACCTGACTAAGGAAGGAATCTGGATTTCAGAAAATTATTTATATTAAATTTAAACAATAAAAAAAATCTTTCCGTTCTCTCAATTATTTTCAGTGATACATCAAACATCCTTTTAAAAAAGTTCATAACGATAAATATGCATCGTACTTACTGGACCATATCCTAAAGCTCCTTCCCAGCAGATAGTCTGGAAAAATTCTTGATGCCTAACTTTTCTGAATAACAATATGAGCCTCCTTGGTGTCAGATATTTGTGAACTTGAAATCCCTGGTTCAAAAATAAATCCACAAAACTCTCTTTGAGGACGTAGTATTGCTTCATCGAAAACTCTTTATCAATCTGAAAGCATAATTAATTTTATTTAAATAGATTCTTGCCATAAAAGTTATTGATTAAATATAAAGTTTCTACATTCAAGTGTGTATGTAAAGTTATATCTAATTCATATATTTTTTAGAATATAAAAACAATCAATTAAACTAATAAATATTCATAATTTCATACTTTTCCTTTTCAAATTCTTGGTGTCCACTGAAAATTTTTTAACTTGCTGAGGGTTATTTGGACCATGACTCTAATATTAGCAAGAAATCTTCTCTAGACTCTGAATTGAAATATAATGCCTTGGTTACTGTACATAAATGTTTCCCTGATGACTCTTGGCTCCATGCTTATACTGATGGTTCGACTGAAGAGACCATAAGAAATGCTGGAGTTGGAGTTTATTCTATTGACTTTACATTATCCTATGCCACTGGAAGGCACTTGGATAGCTTTGATAGTGAAGCAGCCGCCATTTCTTCCTTAGACAAAATAGAGCAGTGTGAAAAAGAAAAAGTCTTTTTCGTTGATTCCAGGTCGGCAATTACACTTTGACCCGGGGTGAAAAAGCTATGTGCCAGACATTTCACTCTCTTTTGATGCGTACTTCGCTCTCCGATTCCAAAAAGAAGAACCCTTTAGTTTAGAATCACTTTCCACCGCTGTAGTTTATTTTGATAGCTTCGGAAACGCTCTTTTCTTTCAAGGGTCGGTAAAAACGCTGAACTTCGAAACGATATTGTTTTGGTTTGTTTATAACTCTGCCCTCTCCTTTCCTTTTCTTTTTTCTCTTCAGCCAGCCAGAAGTTTTCGTGGTTTCGTAACGGTTATTTTTTAACTCCTTTTAATAGCCACAGTTTTTATTTTTAAAAACTTTTTGTGAACTATTATTTTAAATTTTGTATTTACTAACCTTTTTACTCCTGTAAATTCTCTCCGAGCAAGGGCTCGTTTAATATTCTTTAATTAGCTCATCTTTTGGATTTTAAAAATTTTGTTTTTACTAATAATTATTGATATAGAGGTACGGGAAATTCCCTGGTACACCAACTAAACACCTACCGTTACGTTACGTTAGGTCGGCAATTACGACCTTGACAACTCCCAATCACTGCGGATGTGATATTTCTAGAAACTGCTTAGTAAAGATAGATAGGCTTTTGTGTTACTGTCAATGCCTTTAGCGATTGTTTTTGTCGTTCTTTACTGTAATGGGCAGCTCGTCGACTAATGACCGAGAGTTCGAGACGAGCATAGAATAAAAAAATGCATATAATTTCAATAATAGTTTTCTCTTGTTAAATTAATGGAATTTCGTGTTTTCGTTGTTATTGCAACTATTTATTATTTTTAACTACAAATAATTACATTTTTTAAAAAAAAATAGTATTAATTTATTATTTTTCCAATTTTCCATTTCTTTAGACTTGTGGTGATGCCATGAAGAAACTAGTGATAAGACATAACAAATTAACAGGCATTCTTATTAAAATATTATCGATAAGAGAAATATTTGCCCAAAAAGTAGGGAGTGCATTAGGGTACGATGGTACGATTCCCATTATTCCATGTGTTATAGTCGCTGATTTGAAATAAAAATAGATTCCATAATGATTGCGATGCGCTATCTCATATTGATAGTTGGACTGCTTGGTTAGAAATTTCGTCTGCAAAACTTTACACTATTCTGCTTAGGGAATATTGTTTCTTACCGAAGTGGTATTCTCAGTCATAAAGATATACAGAGTAATGGTTGAGAAATCTATAACTATGATGCATGCTAAACCACAAATGCCTCCTGACAGGAAAAAAAGGGCAGAAAGTTGGTTATAAGTAAGTTGTTGGCAATTGGTAAGTTGTCGGTTAGCTCCACTATTCCATGTGTTATGGTCGCTAATTTGAAAATCAAGTAGACTCTGTAATAATTTCGATGCACTATCTCGTGTTGATAGTCCAATTACTTGACAGAAAGTTTGGCTGCAAAACATTACACTAATTTCCTTAGGGAACATTGTTGTTTTAACAAAGCGGTATTCTCAGTCATAAAGATTTATGGCTGAGAAATCCATAACTAAGATGCATGCTAAAGCCACAAATGCTTCTTGATCGGAATTAAAAAAATTGTAGGTTGTAATTGTAGGTTTGAGCAAATTTAAATTAGATTTCTAGTAGAAGTAGGGGTGATAGTTAATGTACCTTAAATTTGTTAGATGGATCCTTCAGGAAAACTTCAGACATGGCAACATGAGGACTATTCCAATCCAGTGTCAGGTATAGGTCTTTGTGCATTTGGGCATGCCAATTCGTATTGTCAATCACCTGTGCTGCAAAGATTCGAATCTTACAACTTTTGCAACTGTACGACATGCATCATCATTCATACTAAATCTAAAAATATTTAATATAGTATACATTTATAAATATCATTATATACATTTATAAAGATTATATGGTAGATAATTTAAATAGACCCAACCATAGCTTATTTAGAGAGTCATTAAGAACTCTGTAGTGGTTTGTAGAAAAGTTATGGATCCAATTATTTTAATTGACATGGATTCATTTAAAATGCTAAACAGATATGATCTAAACTATAACATGCTTCGCTATCTTTAAACAGAAAAAATCATTAAACCATAAATAAACCAGCTACATTAATAGAACTAACAAAAATATGTTCTACATTAATATTGTATACGTTTTTCTAAGCATATTAACTAACATTAAAATAAATAAACCTTTTTAAAAATTTATAATATATCAAAAATTAATCATTGTCAATATTATTGTTGTTTATGTAAATGAGAACATTTAATTACGGTAGGATGTTTAACAGAATTAAACAAGCCATGTTAAACATGCAAGATTTCTATTTTTTATTGTTTTAAATGCTGGTTTTTATTGTTGGCAGTGTTTAATAGCATTGTTGCAAGTGTTTAATTGCATTGTTTCAAATATTTAATTCTATTGCTGCAACTGTTTAAATGTATTGTTGCAAGTATTGTATTTTGGTGTTGCAAATATTGAATTGTTGCATCTCAATTTACAAAGATAAGTAGCTACAAATGGATATATATATCCTTTTCCACGAGAAGACACTACAGGTAATTAATTTCGTTGTATTTTAATTAAAGACCATTTGAATTAAAAATCAATTAAAAAAAGATAATAAGTTTTCATACTAGCTCATGATTTTTTGAACCAAGCACGTGGACCTCCAATTCAATCGATGCACCCTATTTAAGAATGCCTACTTTAGAAACTGTTTTTAATTACTTTGAAAAAATTATTAAAATAATGTATAATTCTAATACAATTTAAGTTATTTTAGTCCTTTGATTGAAAATTTATTCATTCCATAAATTTTAGAAATTACACTTAATTTTTGGAATTTATTAAGAATCATAATATAAATGTTTTTCTTGTTTTATTTTTTCGGACTAAAATTTTCTTACAAATTTCAATAAAATTCTCTTATGAGGATTTTCCTTTGCATGGAAGTATATATGAAGTTAAATACAATATTTTTATAAAAAATGTGTTGTTTTATTTTTAAGAATAATTGCATTCAACAAAAATTTACAATACATTAAAAATTAACAGATACGATTTAGAGATATCATGAAAATGAAAAATACAATTTCATAACTTAATTCTATACATTCTGAATAAGGTAAAAATTCAAAAAACAATAAATATGAATTAGCTAAAAATAAGGCAGAAATGAATAAGATTAAAATAAAGCAGAAATTCAAAACAATAAATATAATAAATAAGGTAGAAAATCAAAACAAAGCAAACTTACATTTGAATAATGAACGAAGAACATGATTCCCTAAATTCTCCAAGTTGCAACTGTGTTCGTAAATATTCAGCACAGTTAGATATATTTGATCATTCTGTGAAATAAAAAGAAAAATACAAAAACTATCTATGAAAAAAAATGATAAAAATTGCATGTTTCATTTATCTATTATAGCCTCACGCACGATTTGCTTATCCCTTGGTAGCGCTTGTTTACCCACTGGTGCAGACTAGAATACAGGAAGGAAAAATTCAAATTGCTAATTTCCTATGTTTCAATCATTACATTCAGAAAATGGGAAACTTAGTGACAGCAATCGTTACCTTCTCACATTTACATTTTTATTGGAAATGCCTGAAATGAGTTCCCCGATGTTTTTTAACATAAACTTCATCTTCTACTTATGTATGTCACCAACAAGTTATTAAGAAGAGACATAACCTTCCAGGGAGACTTTTAGGGATAACTGTCTCGTATTTTTGTCATATAGAAAAAAACCCAGAATCTTTCCTCAGGCAGATTGGCTATGGAAGATGAAACACTGTCCACGTGTTCTCACAATTACTTTCGAGTCTCTAGTTTCTGAAAGCAATGACAGATTCGAACGTGAACTCTTTTGTAGCAAGCCCTATAAAGCTTTTCACATTATTAAAGGCATTCTCATTGTGTTATGGAACGACAATAAAACAAAGAAGTGGGGCTCCAATAATAAAGATGTTCAACAATTTAGCATATTCATGGATCATGCGTTTAAAATACTGGAGCAGAATTCATTTTGAAAAAAACAAATTAAGATAACAAAACTAAAAATATATATGTAATTATGCATTTACATATTAATTTATTAAGCATATTGCTAGAATTTTTTATTTTCTCCGATATGACATAAAAATGTTGTATGAAATACTTTACGGAAAATATTATTTTATGCTCACTGTAATAAGGAACAATGTTGACACACAAAAATTATGTTTGTTATAGTAAAGTTGCAAATAATTTAATAAATGTGTGGATCATGTGTTGAAAAGGAACAGTGCAAAAATTTGTTTTGATAAAATATAAATTCCAAAACTGACATTTTTAATTAACCCACGCAGTCGGCACAGGAAATCGAATGTGGATTGATATGAGAAACCTTATCAACGATACCAAAAAGGTTCTGAAATCGGCCTCTTTTGGGGGGGTGAGGGGCTTATTAATACTTTACCTTTCAGATCATCGTTACGGATCCCACGTTCAGCAATCGTATCTAGTGTATCATTATTGTACCAAATAGCTATTGTATCATGTTCTATAGTTTCATGACATCGACAACTGGTCCCTATTTGTACCGAATTTTAACTTAAATTCTTTTAATTTTAATTTTAAATATTTTTATCTTAATTTTATTTATTTTCAGTATTTTTAACTTTTTAGAGTAAGATTTTTAATTTTTAGAAACTTTATCTTTTTATCATATTTACCAACCTAAAGTTGCCTATTAAAATTGTAAACATATTTATACATATTAAGACAAGGAGGTTAAGGGGTCTATCCCCATCGGTATTCCGTAATCGGTACGCCAATTGCCAGACATCAAAAATTAATTATGCATTCACTGAGAAAAGTTAAGCACGCAGAGGAAAATGTTAATTTCCGAATATCAATCTGAACTAGAGAAATTGCATTTCGATGCTGAATTAGATAGAAGTATGCAAAGAAATTATCAGCCTATCACAGTTTCGTGTCTAGAAATACACAAAAAAAACCCCAGTCGTATAAGAAGCCGAAATTGCAATTAGAACTTCCATATCGTTTCAGGATCTTTTGTTTAGAACTTTCGTTTTGTTTTTAAGACAGACGTGTTTCTATGGCTTTCAGAAGACAAATGAAAGGTTCTGAGTGCTGTCGTGGATCTCGGAAGCATTGAAGTAGGGCAATCAATCACAGATGTGACGTCATCACTCCGCAATTCATGATTATGGAAATAATTCAACCAGCCAAACAATTGTTTGAAAACTTGTTTCCGGTCGTCTAGGATTACAACCCAGGTGGAAGATCGATACATTGCTTTTGTAACCAAGCGGAATTAAAGAAAGGCCTCCACATGTGTGACATATATCGTGGCAGCATCTATTGGTAAGACAATATATGCCATTATTGTGCGACGAAGGCTAGTTATGAAGGAATTGTAAGCCCGAGTGCGCAGAATTTATGCTCTTCTATCCACCCAATTCAGAAGAGCACGATTAAAGTGGCGTCGGCAACATGTTAATTGGGCTAAGTCTTATTATGTTCACGAATGAGACGCAAACAAATGACAAGCATGTAAATATCTGAAGAGAAGTCACCCCCAATCAGCCCCAGAACATCACGCATTTCGAGGTGGAAGTATCATGACATGGACAGAGGGGTTTCGTTGGGATATCACACCGATCTGCATAGATTTATACAGGGTTCTGTGCCTGCTACTGACATCGGAATGAAGTCCTAGGCTTCACTGTAAGATTATAGGCTGCAATAATTGGTACTGCATTTGTTTTAATGGATCATAATGAACGGTCATAGAGCTGTGACTATCATCGACTACCTAGAGAGTAAGGAGATAGCGCGTAAGATGTGGCCGGCGTACTCACCCATTCTTAAACCCATTGTAAATTTTTGGAATTCCCTAGGGTGCACTGTGTGTTTTCCCAACCTTAGTCACTTTCATAAACTTGCAAACTGAAGAATGCAGAATATTTGACCATCGGAGGAAATCATAGCCACACGCTGTAAACTTTGTTTGCAGATGAAGGCAGCTCACATATTGCATTAATGCCGATTTGTTTTGTTTGTTTGTTTTGGCTTTAAACATCTTTTTTGTTAAAGACTTTAAGTTATAAGTTATATGACATCTTATAAAAATTCAATTTGTTTACTTCTTTGTAATTCTTCGATTTCCTTTTCATGCATAAACATATTTGCTACTTTCCTGTCGCATTTCCTGTCAATCAAAAACAGTATTTGTCAATATTTCCCCATTTTACGGTTGCATATTTAGCTTTTCGCAGTGAGTATAGTAAAAAATTTACCTGATTCTGTTTAGCTGTAAGTAATTGGCAAAAGCTCTAAATTATATCTACAAAATAAAGCAATCCTTTATAAACAATTTGCAATGCCAATTTTTATATGTAGCACCGATCAGGATCCTAGCAGCACAAGCAAATGGGAAAAAAAGATACAATGCCACCAAAATAGAATCCTGTGAATCATTCTCAACGCACACTTTACCAAGGACAGTGTTATTCTTAACAACCTTAATACATTACTTAATAAGTTATTTAAAATTAAGTATAGATTAACAATATGTTTTTAATTAATTAAATAAATTTAATAGACTATTTAACTCTACACGCATATCGCAAGATTATGCAGGAAATCTTTGGCAAGCATCATTAATCCCCTAATCCACTTATTAACACTCACGTCTCCTACATTTACAACAATAAAAAACACATATACCGATACTCAATTGCTAAATTGACCACTACCTCTCAAATCACCATAGTAACCTATCCAAATCTAACCAAACCTGTCACAATAATTATTCAGCTGCAGGTTGTTGGGCTATTTTTTTCTACTTCAGTTCGTTGTAGTATTTTTTTTTAACTCATTCCCTCTTGATTACTTTTTTTTTCAGAAATTTTTCCCCGCCACATCACATAGCTGTAATTTCCGATTCTTATCCATCAATAATCGTCCGCTGTCGCAAGTGCTTTGAGTACTGGTATTCAGAGTACCAGTATTCTATTTTTTCCCATTAAGCTGCTCCTAAAATTGGGTACATTTTCCTACAAAATTGTAATATTTTTAGTAAATTATTGTAAGCCTTATACATACTTGTTTAGCGCATCGAATGCAATCTATTATTCTATCTCGGAATGTATTTCGTGACAGGCTGTTATCTCTGAGTTGTGGAAATTTTCGGTAATTTTCCGTGACAGTTCTGGCTTAAGGTAGTTTTCACAAACTCCGCATCCGCTATACCTTGAGGCCTGGAAAAATAATCAAAAAAGAAATATTAAGTTTTTAGTTTAAAACACTTTTGATGCTATTTTTAAATCTTTAATAAATTTATGTTTTTGTAGTGTTGCCAGTTTGTGCAACTGGGTGTGGTTGGGTTGAGACTTGAGACAGAGGTTTGAGACTCACAGTTTTATTTACACATGCACAAACACCCTACACATACAATACTTATCACATTTAAAGACATATAATTATAGATTTTAGGAAGGATTTCATTTCTTCCAAAAATAAAGATACTCAGGTACGCGCTGGATGCGCGAAATATACTTTTCTCCGGGTGAAAGTCTGTAGGCCAACTTATATTCAGAGTTGAGTTAAACATATTGTCTCTCGGAATGAGAGATTACAAACTAAATGTTTCTTAACAGAAGTGCGTGATTGCGCTGTATTAAACATTTCTCAGCACCAGCACCGGTTGCTTTGCGCTTCCTCTGTGATGAGAGTATCGAGGCCTACTGACCCTTTCTTCTGAACGCCACAGGGGTGCTGTTGCAGTGCTTAGAAGGAAGCACGATTACATGTTTATTGTATCAGTGATATATCCAGCGAAAATATGGAAAATGCAGAAGTGACCATTGCTATAACAAGTAATATGAAATACAAATTTAAAGTCAATTCCTACTTTTTTTCCACTCTATTGCAGAAAGTCTTTTTATAAATAATTTTCATTCATTTTTTAAGTTTATCTGGCGCCATCTATTGGTAGATATATGCAACTTAAATCTAAAAAAATCTAAAACTAATTAATTAAATTTAATTACTGAATTAATATTTGAAAAAACTGTATTAACATCAAGTGTTGTCCATTACAAGTTGAAAAAAATGTATATAGGGCCCTACAAGATATATATAGATAACAAAGACAAAACAAGATATATATAGGGAGGATATAAGACAAAAACAAGATATATATAGGGAGAGTGTGAATAGAAGGAATTGAAAAATCGCAAGAAATGAGATATTAATTAGAGGGAAGTTTTTGAAGAAAAATCAAAACTCCATAGAGGAAAAAGTAACTCGGAAATGAAAAAAGGATCTAATGAGAAAATGATAACTAACATCAATTTATTACAAGATTCCTCTTCATTGGTGCAACAGTTCTAAGGTGGGCCATGGCCGTCTTGCCTACTGGCAAATATCGAGACAGAGATGTTTTTCTTTTTACTGGGAACGGGTTGTCAGTGCTGCTCCCTAATAGTCATCTTAGACCGGAACCTACTGGACCTACGGGAATCGCTAATCACTAAAGCCTCCATGGCACGTCGAAACTCGAACCCGAAACCTGTAGCACCGAAATCTAGTCACTAGACCATCAGGCCCCATTACATTAATTCCTTTTAATTCAAATGTGTATAAATAATTTTTATTAAATAATTAATAATTGTTTAAATTAATTGCTAATTATTGCAGGATATAATGCTATTTCTATAGGAATTTTTGTACAGCATTTTATATATGAATGTATGGCTTGAAGTGATGAGTTGAGGCACGTGCACGGCAAATGTAAATGCATTATTTTGACGTCCGTCACTTTTTCTCTCCTAGTGCGCATGCTCATAGGAAATTGCGCATGCGTATCTGTAATAATGTTTCCTATGAGCATGCGCGCTAAAACGGACGTGGTATTGTTTAATTCTAATAAAAATTTATTGCCGTAATTCCTTAAAAGATATTCACAACACTATTACTCTATTCATTAAATTAAAAATAAACAGGGGAACACAAATTCGTCAAACTTTATATATTTTCCTATTTATAAAATATTAATTTAAAAATATATGGACCAATATGTTTTCCCTTTGATAGAAATGTTAATTATTCACCTTCTCTTACCTCTGATTGATTTCTGAATAAGCAAATCCAAGAATATCAGCCAATCCACCGGATCCTTTCATAACGACCAATGGGAGGTGTCGTTTCAGGTGATCTAAAACAAGCCGCGCGCAATCTGTCCCGCCTTGAAAAAAGTACGGCGACCACTGGAATTTCCAAAATACCCAAAGAGCATCGATTCAATCCTATAAATATCACAGAGAAACGATTATCACGTGGATAAAAAATATATAAATTTTTTTTTTTTTCATTTTTAACAATAGAAAAATACACTTTTAAAAAATCGACTGATTTATTATTAGATATCGATTCTATGATATTTATTCCTCTCTGAAATTTTCAGTTCCTGCTATCGCCACTCGCCAACTCCTTGCGTAAGAGAGTTAATTAATTATTATTGTTATTAAAATCAGAAACATGTGTTGAATAATAAGTTTTCAAACCGTTTCTTTTATTTTTAATTAGAAAATCAAATATAAATTTAGCAATTTTCGAGATCATCCAACGATACATAGCTGCTGTCATCCTTAAAAAAGTTTTCACTTTAGCTCATCTTAAACCAAATCAAATAACCAAAATCAGAAATATCAGTGGCCTGAATGGCCGCTCTGGCGCTCGGTACCACAGGTTTCGAGTTCGACTCCCGGCGATGCCATGGATGTTTGTTAAAGTGGTTCGGAATCCACTTTAAACTGTAGGTCCCGATCTAACACGATTGTAGAGCGTTGTGGAGAGTGACATATTAAAATAGGGAAAACGAACTGTTCTTATTTAGTGATTTGGGGATTAAAGTCCTTGTTGCTTTACATCCCTATATACCACTTCAATTCAAGATTCAAGACCAGAAATAACCAAAACAAACACAACAGATAATCTGTGATCTATAATACTAGGCTCCTGGATAATCTTTTGGAAATTGAACAACATTAAATAGCTATAGAATTACTATCATCAGACATATGATATCATGAGTGGGCCTGAATGGCCGAGTGGCTAGCGCTCGGTACAACGGGTTTCGGGTTCAATGGATGTTTGTAGTGGTTCGGAATTCACTTTAAACCGTAGTTCCCGGTCTAACATGATCGTAGAGCGTTACGGTGCTAGTGTTACACCGCGTCCGTAGCTTCTCTTCAAGCTACACGCACCTCCTGAGTAGTGCTAAATGAGTAACGTCGGTGTGGCGCTTGCCTTAAGGCATCCAAGACAACTATCTAAGTGTTTTCCAGCTGCATTAGAACAAAAAAACTATCACGAGTAGATTCGTGTTTGCCATAGAATAACTCAAAGTGACCCAAAATTTTCGTTTTTGTTCAGAATTAAAACATTTTTGCACGATTTAACTCGTGGTGTTCTGAAAGAATACAAATATGAGCTCATGGCCTATGTTATGGTTACAGCATAATGCAAGGTAACACAAAATACTCGTTCAAATCCAGAATTAAAAATTAATTTTCGCATGAGTTAACTCGTGGTGTTCTTAAGGGATACAAATATGAGCTCCTGGTCTATGTTATGGTTACAGCATAATGCAAGGTAACACAAAATACTCGTTCAAATCCAGAATTAAAAATTAATTTTCGCATGAGTTAACTCGTGGTGTTCTTAAGGGATACAAAATATGATCCTCTGGGCCAGAATGGCCGAGTGTCTAGCGCTCTGGCGTTCGGTGCTACAGGTTTCGGGTTCGAGTCCCGGGGTGCCATGGATGTTTGTAGTGGTTCGAATCCATTTTAAGCCATAGGTCCCGGTCTCCTATGACTGTAAAGCGTCACGGAACCAAAGTCAGACTTCTACCTACGAGTGCTCCATCAGAACAAGAAGCACCCCTCTTCCCTCCTTACATGAGGGACACGACAACAACATATCCTCTGGCCAATCTTTTATGTACTGAACAACACAAAAGTTCGTAATTATGTAAATTTATAATACTTTTTGAATGAAACATACTTTTATGTAGAATTTTAGTTCAATATTCAATAAATTATTTATCCTTGTTCTTTAAAAAATGTATAATTATTTTTACGAATTCATTTTAAATTACACCTAATAAGTTTATTTATAAACTACATTTATATGTCAAGTGTAACATAATTAAATTACTCCATAAAATTTTCTATTATAGGTAACAAATTTTAACCACACCTTTAACAAAGTACTTTCTGAAACATAAATTATTACTTCACTTGAGTACTCACCCATATTTAAAGTAAAGTTACCTCACATTTATAAAAAACGACCTTGAATACCAAGCTCCAATAAGTTTATAAATAACCACTTTTGATATGCTAGTAAGGGAAAGCAAATAACTAAAAACGTCAACTAAAAATAAGTTATAAGTTATTTTTCGGATAATGGCATGATATGATAAATGAAAAATTAATTTTCAGAAATAAAATTCATAGTTCAATGTTAATGAACTATTTTAATTAACAAATTTTTAGAATTTTTTTTCAAAACGAGGTTACAACTCAATGTAATTTTTTCCTTCTTCTTCGTGAGGCCCCAGAACCAATGCCATCTACCTAATGGCAGATTTTTGTAACAGGAAATATTTTTTTTACACGGGGTAGGGTTGTCAGATGCCCAACGCTCTACAGACATATTAGACAGGGACCTACGGTTTAAAACTAAATTCGGGTCATTACAGACATCCATGGCACCGTCAGGATTTGAACCCAAAACCTATGGCATCGACACTCTGAGTCATTCAGGCATCAGGTCCCAATTTTTTTCTAGCTGTTTGGATCATTTTTCCAAAATAACTGTTTTTCAAAATTAAGATAATTTTTTATTTTTTTGCCGACTATCTGATGAAGTACAGAATGCATGTTTTATGAAATCAGTGATGAACATAGGTTTATATAGTATAAAAAAAAATAATGAGTCGGTATAAATATATGCTATACACCCAACTCCTCAGCACCGGAATGTCTAAAACAAGGCTTACAATAGAAAAACAAAACAACCAACTTTTTACTAAACTAAGATATGGAAATTGGAGCCTGATGGCCGAGTGACTAGCGCTCGGTGCCATAGGTTTCAGGTTCGAGTTCCGGCGGTACCATGGATGTATGTAGTGGTTCAGAATCCGTTTTAAAACAGTAGGTCTCTATCTAATATGACTGTTGGACATAGGGCTGACAACTTTACCCCATAAAAAAAGATTGCAGCCCCGTTTCGAATTTGACAATAGACAGACGGCCTTGATCCACCATGGGCCTGTTGGGCCATTGAAATTATGAAAATTACAAATAGAAATATATATAAATATTACTCCTATATTTTCAAATTTGAAGATGAAAAATCGTTAGAAAAATGTCTCTTCTGTTTTCACCGTAGTTCTTACATTCACGTCATCTTTCCGGTTTCCATTATTTTAAATTAAAATTTTTTTTTAATTCGGTATCAGAAACGGTCTTTAAATTTGAAAAACATTTTTTTTTATGATAGGGATATAAAAATATAATTTTAATATACGTATATAAAAAAACAAGCGTGAATGTAAGCCATCTCGAATTTAAGATCTTTATTTTTGTTGTCCAAAAATTAAACCTGTGGGTTAAACGGCACTGCAGATTAAACGAGATCTTTTTTTTTAGAGCCAAGCATCATTATTGTGATTTAAATGCCGCTGTGAATTTTGGCAAAAAATTGCGATATTTAAAAAAATTTATTGCATCTTTACGTTTAAAAAAGTCCTGATTTCCAAAAATCCTGACTAGTTCTCGAAGACTACAAATACGAAAGCCTTTTGAAATTCGAAACTTGTGCTCAGCTCACTTTTAAGCATGGAACTGAAAGGGCAAAATCATTTTAACCAAGATTATGATCGGCCTAGTTTCACAAAGGAATATGTGATGGATGAATATCTTGACAAAATGTATTCTAAATTTTTGTGGAATTTCTGCAGATGGTGGATTTTTCCTGGATAGCGATGTACTTATACATCGTGCATGCAACATTTGAAAGGGATTCAAGGAATATCATATTTTAGCTCTATAGTGAATATTTGAGTTAAGGTGATGATAAACTGCATCTAGGATCAATCTATTTCTTAACCATCTAATAAGTCAAGCAAAAAAAAAGCATTTTAAGTCCAAATTACATAAATAATGACTAGGAAGTGATTCCACATAGCTACAAAAGCAATGTTTTTGAGTGAAATGCAAATCTTTCGCTATGCAATAAAGATTCCAATGCATAAAGTTTTGTAATAAAATTTAAAAATACTTACTATAAGGAGATGCAGATTTCTTTGGAGGATCCAAAGATGAAGCCAGGTAATGTTGCAGTCTCAACAAAAAGTAATTGATTCCCGTTTTATTAATAGTACCATCTTTGACTATGAGAAATGCGTGTGGTCAGGATTCAGGTCATATTTATGTTCTTCTATTTTATTTCCTTCGTTTTCTATTTCAACTCTTCGATTCTATAAAAATAAACCCGGAGATTTGTTGAAGTTAAATGATAATTTATGCTTTAACTTATACAAATATTTTTTGACTGCAAAGTATATAATCTGGAGAATGTAGGGACAACATAGAAAAATTAACGATGCATTTTAAAAATTATAAAACATGTTTGCTTTTAAAATAAAAAAAAATGCATTTTATTATTTTAGCTTTGCATGGATTACTACATGATAACTGCAAATAACTTTGGTCATACGTTATGTTGGAATATACTATACAGGATTTTAGGAAAACTCAGAGCTTCTATCAATTAGATATACAACTGCAAAATTCTGTTTTAAAATAGTAAAAAAGTGTAACTTAATTTAAAAATCAAAATACACAGAAAAAGGCTTAATTTTTTAATAGCTAATAAATCTTCATGTAAATTCTACTGGCTTTTCACTTGATTTAACATTATAATAGCACTTTCAACAATATAATCTTATTTTTATTTGAATGAATAACGTATTGATGACATCAAGTACATTATGTTTCTTATATATACACTGGTGTCCAAAAGTTAAGCATAAATCGTAAAATGCGAAAAACATGGAGTAAATATTCGTAAAATTATTCCAAATTTCTTGCGGATATTAATTGGGTGAAAAGAAGAAACATTGGGTTTATGCAAAACTTTTTTTTTTTAAAGTGTGAACCCTTGCTATGCTCAGTTTTCTATCAGACTGCTACTTTGGATAATAAAATTAATTATTATCTTTCTTTTGATTTGCTTTCTTATTTTATAACCATTTTACACTCCCATATCACGTTTCCCGCCATTCTGATTTACATTTCCTTCTTTATTCCCATAATTATCAATTATGCTTGAACTTTTGATCACCAGTGTATATATACCATGTAATTATGTATGTTATTACATTTATGTAACGTAATTCCGTATGTGACTTCTCATTTCGCTTTGCATAAGGAGGGTGTTGATGGCATAACATATCAAAAACATAATTATGTATTATATTAAAATAAAACAAATATAGAGCATTTTTAACAAACAGTTTTGCACTAATACTACAAGATATAGGGGTATTGCATGAAGTGGAAACCACACTGAAGCATAGAAGCCTATTTTCATAATGTAATTTTGATTCTTATTTTAATTAATAATTTTGTGGTTTATTATTCAAATAGAATTTTAAATCTCGTGAAAATACAAAAGAGTTTCTTACACTTCCGTCAAAACAGTCTCCATGGTTGAGTAAATCTTCTCTGGCAACACCTATTACAATTATTTTGGAGTAAATATCCGACGACTGGTGGTTTTCTGAAAGTGACTTTTGGAATTCCGTCTGTTGATTTCTTCGTGCACGGCGTCGCCTATTATTTTTGGTGACACCAACATTAATGCCGTTTGTCAAGATCCACATTTCTGTCGTGTTTGTAGCCTGTAAAACATTAATTTAAATATAATTTTTGTCACCTGCAAATTATTAATATAATATAGACATTACTAACATAATAGACATAATTAGTATTAATATAGACATCATCATAAGTATCATAATAAGTATTAATATAGACATCACTTTCAATATAGAGGATTAAATCCAACAAAAATTAGCATAGTTAACCTTCCAGCGCTCATGCGTCTGTGGGAGATGCACTAGAAATGACTTTAGTTATAAATTTTTAGACCAGATGGCTCTATATGTTATATATTAAATAAACAAATAATATTGAAATTTGAATAACATTTCTTTAAATAAATAGTATTGACTATTTAAAGCATAATTTTAATAATTACGAATAATTTCAGTAATTACGCTTAAAGCATTGCTTCAATAATTTACATTTTAAATTTTAACACCCTTTACATTTGTGGCTGTTGTCGTATCCCCTGAAGAGTATAAAAAAATCAAATATCGTGGCGCTCCCGAATAATATTAGCAATGTTGATTGCCAGCTCGGAGTATAAATCCTCTTCTGAGGGATGGTCCAGACAATGCATGACGGCTACAACAGTGGGCAATCAAAGACAGGATGAGGAGTAAGCTCGACATTAGGGCACTTGCCACTTTTTTTGGTATTTTTAACGCCCTCAGCAGAAATATTCATATTTTTGGGGTGCTTCGTCCTTCATCTTGTGAGAGTAGTAGTTCTTCTTCTGTCGACTTTTAGTTCTGTAATTTTTTATTTTCTTTTAATCTTAGAAGGAATTATAATTTTGGGTTTCGTATATCTGAAACGAAAATTTTTAAAATTTGATTTAAAAGAAATCCCTGTCTATGCAAATTGCAAATGAAGAATTGCATTAGACATTAAAAAAGACATCTTGTAAGAATACAAAAGTGGGGAATTGCAAATTATTCAATTTTTTTTTCTCTTGTTTTCAGTGTAAGAAATTGCAAGCATTGGGCAAACTTTCCGTGAGTGTGTACTCAAACACTGAAGTTCCGCTTCGGCGGAGGAGACAGTGGTGCGCCTACGGCGTCCAAGCATTGGGCAAGTATATGTCTTTTATAATTTTTATTAAAAGTTATTAAAATCATTAGAGAAATCCATCTTTATCTAAATTCTTTTCTATGTTGAAAATAAAACTAAAAATCAAGCTTTATCTTTTTAGAAAATTTGTACCCAAGAACTTTGCTTACTTTACTGACATAGAGATAACAACGTATAGGAATGGTAATGTTTTCTTTTCTATAAAGCTTTGTAATATAAACTGGCACCCGACTCGTGACTCAGTGGCAACTTGTGCCGCTGGCGAACATTAGGCTGAGGTCAATAAGCTGACGGCTTTGTTGTATATTATAGTTGTTGCATGTACTTTGTTGTTGTCTCCTATAAGATACGTAAATGCGAGGTTTCCTCTATAAGTCCTCCCGGAAGGCACTGTCCTCTTTTTCGGTGACACGGGGTCAAGTCAGACTTCTACTTACGAATGCGCCATCACAACAGATACTGCACTTTTCCCTCCATCCATGAGTAGACTCCTCATGGGGTGTCCGTCAGTGCAGGACATTGAGGATTTGATACAAATAGAAGCTGGCTCACACGACAAAAACAGAGAAAAATTTGTACATTTAACAGTACAATACACAAACCAGAAAACTTTTGATAATTCGAAGGGGAATCAAGGATACAACCATAACTAAAAGGTAAGCTGAAAAGTTCCTAGGCTGGCACATAGATGACGCTACTAGTATTAAATCAAATGATTTTTAGTTAGCCTTAACCTTCAAAAGACACGTGTATAAATTTCACATCTGTTGCACTATTGGTATGTGAGTTATAGCATTTTTAATGTTCATCACGTGCAGTCCACACGGCTTACTGTCGATTGGACTCCGGTGTGAAATGATAGAGCCATGTTTCATCCATTGTCACATATAGACGCAAAAATTCGGGTTTATTACAATTGGACAGCTCTAAACACATCATCAATTCGTTATTATTTTGGTCGATTGTGAGCTCGCGCGGCACCCACTTTGAACAGAGCTTTCATACGTACGTCCAAATATTCATTCACGGTATGTCCAACACGTTCCTTTGATATCTTTAGGGTCTCAGCTATCTCAATCAACTTCACTTTACGGTTATCAGAAATTATTTTGTGGACTTTTTGATGTTTTCGTCGGTAACAGCCTTTTTGGGCGTCCACTGCGTGCATCGTCCTCGGTGCTCATTTCGCCTCGTTTAAATTTAGCAAACCCCTTCTCTACGGTTGATTTTCCCGGTGCAAAGTCCGAATAATGTTTATCAAGCCAAGCCTTGGCTTCAATAGTATTTTTTTTCGCCAAAAATCAATGCTTTATTAACACACGAAATTCCTTTTTTATCCGTTTTTCAAACTAACGAAAGTTGCTTCACTAAAAATGCTATAACGCACATACTAATAGTGCAACAGCTGTCAAATTTATACACGTGTCTTTTGAAGGTTAGGGCTAACTAAAAATCATATCGATTTAATACTAGCAGAGCCATCTATGTGTCAACCTATGAACTTTTCAGGCCACCTGTCAAGCAAAGTTTTACCTTTTTGTTGTTATCCATATAGTTTATAAACTATCCGAGTAATGGCATGATTGAATATTAAAGGTAATAAAATAATAAACAACTCAATGTCAAAAAAATATTTGAGAGTACTTTGGCATGAATATAAAATGATGACATAAATGAATTTACAAAACTCCAGAAATCGAAAGAAACACAAAATTACAGGATTATAAATTGTTGTTTATAATAAGTAATGCTACTCACACTAATAAGTCCTTTCTGGAAATTTTTGATTTGGCGAGTATTTGTCCATTGAGATAAAGGAGAAACATTTGACATGACCACCAAGACAATTCTGGGAGTTCCGAGCTTCCATTCTTGTATAAGAACATGGCCAGTTTCTTCCATGTTGGCATCATGGTTCACTTTGAGAAATGGACGACCCTGAAATTATTAAAGTATTGTGATTTTAATTCCTTAATTCAAAGAATACAGAAAAAGAAAAAATATGTAACAAATGGTAAAAAAAAAAAGAATTATATAAATATCTTACTCTTTTGTTTGAAATCTCTTTGTTCTTAATTGAACTTTTGTTTATCGAGTACAATGTTTTAATTCAATTGTCCCAGTAAAATTTATATTTTAACAAAGTAGAAACGTTCTTAGATTGCTTATGAAATTACAGATTTTACAAAAAGATTTAAGAAATGTCTTCTTCATCATTGTGCAACAACCCCGTGGTGGGCCAAATGCGTCTGTCTAGAGAGTATTTCGAGAGTCTATTTCGAGATATGGGAGGGAAGTAGGGTTTTCACGGAGTAGGGTTATCAGTCCTACACCCAACGCTCTACAGTCATATTAGACCGAGACCTATGATTTAAATTGGATTCCGAACCACTACAGCATCCATGGCACCGCCAGGGATTCTAACCCGAAGCTTGTGGCACCAAACACCAAAGCAGTAGTCACTTGACCTCACGGCAGAGAAATGGCATATATTTTGAAAAATTGTTTGTTTGTTTAAAAAAAAACCCGAAATGTCCAACCGAAATTGCCCAATATTCAATATATATTGCCGATATTCTTCTCTGGTATATTTTATAGTATTTACTGGCTTAATTTATAATTTGTTATAGTTTGCAACTATAGTTAAAAAAAAAAAAAATATATGTATTATATTGTTTCTGTATGCATCTACAACCGTATCAGTAAGTATTTAACAGTATAGTAATATTTAAATAATTCGGCATTTATTATTCTAGCAATAATGAAATCACCAACTTTGATGACCTTTTCTCATAAAATAATAAACGTACTGTATTGAAATTTGCAATTTGTATGTTTCAATGTAGGGCCTGAATGGCCGAGGTGGCTGGCGCTCGGTACCACAGGTTTCGCATTCGAGTCCCGGCGGTGCCATGGATGTGTGTAATGTTTCGGAATCCACTTTAAACCGTAGGTCCCGGTCTAATAGGATCGTAGAGCGTTGCGGGGGCATTGTCACTCGGCGTCCGTGGCTTATCTTCAAGTTACACGCGCCCCCTGGGTAATGCAAAGTGAGTAACGTCTGTGTAGCGCTTGCCTTAAGACATCGAAGACCAAACTGTCTAAGTGTTTGCCAGCTGTATTAGAAAGAAAAAAAATGTTTCAATGTATGTGAATACAATTAATCGGATGCTTACATTTTTTTTTTCTGAATTAATCTGAAGGTTTATTCTAGTAAATTATTACTAAAACATTGAAGTTACACATTCAAAAGTCTTTAACGTTTTTTCAAGTTTCTAATTTTAAAAACATAAATAAATTTCAGTAAACTACATAATTAATTAACCCGAGATTGGAATATAGTTTATTTTACTACCCAGAAAAAAACTTAATGTTTTATATCTCATAGTTTTCTAGAAAACGTCTACTGATGTTCAAAGTTGTTCATTTTTAGTGTAATGTGCTTCTCTCTTCTCTATAAACCATAGTTTAATATGCTTCCTGTTTATGCAGATAAATAATATGCACATTGAAAGAAAGCAATAAAGTAAGAAACAAAAAATGAAACTAAAATCTCAATAAATTATAGTTTAAAAAAAAACTAAAAAACACGCTTTTAGAGTTAATCAAACTAAAAAGTAAAAATAATTGTTAACATAAGAATAAATTGACTGACGAGAAAATGAATGTCACTGTTCTAAAAGCGTGGAGTGCTCGATATCAATCGTTATAATTTTCACTAGTTTCATTCCGAAAACGCAGAGTTAGTTTAAAAATGCCATACAAAGCACCCCACGCTTTTAGAACAGTGACATTCATTTTTCTCGTCAGTCAATTTATTCTTATGTTAGCAATTATTTTTTACTTTTTAGTTGGATTAACTCTAAAAGCGTGTTTTTTAGCTTTTAAACTATAATTTATTTTTACTAGTTTGATTAACTCAAAAAAGCGTGTTTTTAATTTTTTTAAACTATAATTTATTAGTTTGATTAACTCTAAAAGCGTGTTTTAGTGTTTTTAAACTATAATATTTAAATGAGGTCCCGGTACGGAGGACCCTGAACTATAGTTCTTACAATAATGAAATTGTGAGTAAAACAAAGGCTAAATGCGAATAGATCGAGCCAGCCAGGATTCTAACAGGGAATCTCCTGATCCGTAGTCAGGAGCTTTATCCGTTGTGCCACTACCCCACATATACTTGAATGTCTTAAGTACTTTCATTCTACATGGTTTAAATTGTTTTTCATAAGTTAAAACAAAATCACTAATCCTGATGAGATAATAAACTTCTCAAAATATTTTAGTGTCGTCGGTCCTTGATAAATCTACAACGTTTAAATTAAATCTGATCGCTTTAAGTAGGGCAAAAATCGAGCCCAAAGAGTCAGTTATATACAAACAAACGAACATACAGGTGAAACTAATAAAAACGTATTAAAACGAACTATTTTTTCGAGTGCTGAGACCGTTTAATCAATAAAATTCCGTAGTGACCCACATTCATTGAAAGGTTGGATGGATATTCTACTGTACTTTTACTGTATATCTTAACATTAATAATTTATGTTCTGTACTACACTATCTAAACATTAATATCTTATAATCTGTACTACTCTAAAATTTAGTATTAAATTACGGCAGTTTTAATTTGAAATTGAGAATTTGAAATTTTCAATGAGCTCCAAGCATAATTTTGTATTTTTAATTAATATAATTTTTGTAATGCATTTTAATTGATTTATGTATGTTACATGTTATATACTACATATATATATCTTCTTCTTTTTCATTGGCACAATGGCCAGATCGGGAGAATGCAGTCTGCTTATAGTCAGATTTCGAGATAGGAGATGTTTTCTTTTTAAAAAGTAGGGTTGTCAGCCCTACGGTTTAAAGTGGATTTCGAACCACTTAAAACAACCATGGCCATCTTGCTCGGTGCCATAAGTTACGGGTTCGAATCCCGGCGGTGCCATTGATGTTTGTATTGAATGGATTGCGGTTTGCGTTTGAAGCATGGATGTGGTTATTAATCTCTTTAAACCGTAGGTCCCTGTTTAATATGACTGTAAAGCGTTAGGCGCAGTGATGACAACCCTACTCCGTAAAAAGAAAACATCTGCTGCGGAATCTGCCAGTAGGGCAGACGGCCATGGTCCAACACGGACTGTACTGCAGGGGAGATTGTATATTTATATATATATATATATATATATATATATATAGTGTGTGTGTGTATGCATGTGTGCGTATGTGTATTCAGTAACCAATTACAGAATTAATCTCCGATCCGCTAACAGCTAATATATTTGTTAGATATAACTATGAAAAGAAAAAAAAGTAATTTAAGCTTTCAGCTCTCTAAAATCCGTTGTTTAACTTGTGTGTAGTATGAAACATACTTCAAATGTTGTTTTAAAATAAACAAATTCTTTTATTTATTATATGAATATTCATTTAGAAATAATATTACGGAATCGAAAAGTTGCTTGATTTCAAATCGGTCAATTCATTTAATTTCTCAATTTAAAGTATTTGAATGATATTAATCAGAATAAGAACGAAATTTAAATCATTTTTTAAATGGTTCTCAATTCATGCAAATTACAATTTATTATTTAGTAAAACATTTAGAAATATTTAACCAAACATTAGTTAAACATTATTTATATAAAGCGAGGAATTTGTTTATAAACTTTAAAAAAATGGCGAAATAATAAACAAAATACCTACCCTTGATCGTAACCAAAATTTCTCCAGAAAAAATATTTCCCCTTTATTTTTCGGGAGGTTTTTCCGGTTCTATTTTGCTTGAGGTGACAGAGACGGCGTCGCTGTTGCTCCTCTTTATGTCGTTCCGTCGTCCACGACGCTGCCATTCTGCTTGCTGGGGAGACCTGGCACTTGCTGCCTGTCAGACTTCGGAAGAGTGAAGAAATCACAGATTGCTGAAATCGAGATTAATTGTACTTGGATTATAATCAGTTGAATATAAATGTCTGTAACTCAGATTAATTCCATTGTTAAAAGTCTTATGTATACTTCAGCTATAAAGAACAAATGTTCAGTTGAGGTCCTTATCCAAAAAAAAAAATTTATTCTTTCCAACGACAGGCTACAATAAGCAATAAAATGAAAAGAACACAAAGAACTTGAAAACAACAACGAGAATCGAAGGAAATTACAGTGACATATTTAGCCCATAAAGGCCGAACTTGTTTGAGTGGCAGAAAAGACATGTAATCATAAACAACGCTTCCTTATTGGTTCCCCATAAAATGATAAAGGTTAAAGGTTCCAATGTCTATCTAATGGTCAATTGGCTATCGCTCTGCGGTTAAGTACTAATGTTCGAATCCTGGCTGTGTCATGGATGTTTGTGAGTGGGTCAGAATCAACATTAAACCTGTGGTAGGTCACGGTCTAATTAGTCCATGTGTGTGTAGAAAATGATATTAAAGAGACAAACAGAACCGAACCGTTCAATGGGTGATAAAATGCTTCATACAATCGAGATGCGAAGGATAAACGTTGTATGCACACAAAGATGAATTCGTTATTTGAGTAAAGCGAACGGCGATTTGGAACACGTTGAAAATAATGAAGCAAAAGCATCAAATATTAAAATAAAAAATTAACTGCTCCCAGTATTTAATTTTTGTACGTGTAGGGATACTTTAACATAAATGGAAAATTTCAATGTATGAATAAGCCAGAAAACATGAACTCAATTTTTTTTATTTTTTTATTTTGAGCTACACAAAAATTAGTTTTAAATGGAAATGGAATTCAAAAGGAGAAGTCTGACTTTACCCCCACCTAAAAGCACTGGGTAGCCATTTTAATCGCCTTTTACAATATGCATAGGTTACAGTGGGGCTATTCTAATCCAGACCTACACGGTGCATATATATGTGAACAAACATATAAAAAAAATCGATAAATAGAAATCATTTAACGTATTTGCTTTCATTCTCAAAATTTTATTTCCACCAATCTTATTTGTGCTTGATCTGGGTTTAACTCACAAAAAAAATCAAATTAATGGGTTTTTTAGCACATTAAAATATGTTTAAAAAACATAAAATCTTCTCTAAATTAATTTTAATATTCAATGTTCAAAACATTGAATATTTAAATAATTAACTGCGCTCAATATTTAACTTTTGTACGCGTAGGATACTTTAGTATAAATGGAAAAATTTGACTACGTGAATAAACTAGGAAACATGAACTCAATTTTTTTAAATTTCGTACTTCACAAAATTAGTTTCGAATGGAAGTGAAACCCAGAGGGAGAAGTCAAACTTTGCCCCCACCCCGGACACTGGCCATTTTAATGGCCTATGGGTTACAGTGGGGCTATTCTATCCCGGACCTTAACGGAATACATATATATGTGAACAAACATATGAAAAATCAATAAATAGAAATCATTTAGCGTATTTACTCTTCGTGTAATCTCCAAAATTGTATTCCTACCAACTTTATTTGCACTTGATCTGCATTTTAGCTTACAAAAACGAACTAATGGATTTTTAGCACATTAAAAAATGATACAAAAATCATTAAAATCTTCCTCATAAATGTGCTAAAAACTTTAAATATTCAAAAACATTGGATATTAAAATAAAACATTAACTACTTTCAATATTTAATTTTTGTACGTGTAGGACATTTTAGTATAAATGGAAAATTTCAATGTATGAATAAACCAGGAAACACGAACTCAATTTTTTTTTTTAAAATTTCGTGCGTCACAAAAATTAGTTTCGAATGGGACTGAGCTAAAATTCAACATAAAATGTAAAACATCCATCATGAATTGGGAAATTCATACACACGCGATTTCGTGTCTGGATGTATTGCGGATATGGATTCAGCCCTTCGATTAGTCACTCTGTCTGGTTGTCAAAGCAGAATTTCTGATAATATACTGAAGGAAATTCAATCCAGAAATACATCTATCATTTTCATTTCACAATTTCAAAAAAGAATTATTACAATATTACCAATTATTTATTATAGACTAATCCATCATTTTAATTTTGGACAACTGCAGGAAATAAGTAAATTACTGGTCTATAAAAAATTATTATGTTGTGGACCAATGTATTTTTGATGTATGAAGTTGCGTGTCTTAGCGATTTTAGCATGATCAGGCAGGTGTCGTAAACAACTTTCGGCGATCCAATTTATTTACCAGGTTTAAATTAAGAGCTCAGCAGTTTGAAATACATTAGATTGACACATAAAGAACACATAACACACATAAAGAACAATTGGTCCATTTATTTGCAAGAATCATCTATTGATCATTCTTCTTCTTCTTCTTCATTCGTGCAACAGCCCCATGGTGGGCCAAGGCCGTCTACCTATTGGCAGATTTCGAGACAGGAGATGTAGATGTTTACGGGTAAGGGGTTATCATCCTTAAGCTCAACTGTCATATTAGACAGGGACCTAAGGTTTAAAGGGGATTCTGACCACTATAAACATCCACGGCACCGCCTGAACTCGAAACCAAAAATTTATTGATCATTACTTTTTTAAATTTATGGCTTGGATATATCTGGTGAAGGCACATTAGAATTTGGAACTAGCGCAATTGAGAACAAATAAGAGGTTTTAATTTCTGCAATGGAGACTACGATAAATCAGAAAATAGATTGATTGACTGATTATATTTGTCATTCTACAGTCATTTTGCGCACTAGTTTTGTGCACCACAAAATTAGTTTCGAATGGAACTGAAATCCAGAGGGAGAAGTTTGACTTTACCCCATCCTGAACACTGAGTAGTCATTTTAGTCGCCTTTTACATAGCTTGCATTTGGACTATTCTAACCTGGACTTACACGGGGTACATATATATGTGAACTAACATATAAAAAATCAATAAACAGAAATCATTTAACGTATTTACTTTCAGTCTCCAAAATTGTGTTCCCACCAACCTTATTTGCACTTGGTCTGGATTTTAACTCACAAAAACCGAACTAATGGGCTTTTTATCGCATTAAAATATGATTAAAAAACAATAAAATTCTACCAATAAAATATTAAAATGTGCTAAAAAAAAAAAAGGTAAATGTACAAAACATGGAATATTAAAATAAAAACTGCTTTTAATATTTAATTTTTGTACGTGTAGGATTGTTTAGTTTAAATGGAAAGTTTGAGTATATGAAAACATAAACCAGGAAACAGAAACTTTTTTTTTTTTTAAATTTCGTGCTTCACAAAATTAGTTTCGAATTAGTTTAGATAAATTTCCACACAAAATGTAAAACATCCATCACGAATTGGGAAATTCATACACGCGATTTCGTGTCTGGATATATTGCGGATATGGATTTCAGCCCCGTCGATTAGCCACTCTGTCTGGTTGTCAAAGCAAAATTTCTGATAATACACTGAAGGTGAATTCAATCCAGAAATACGTCTATCATATTTCATTTCACAATCTCGAAAAGAATTACTACAATATTATTATTTATTATAGACTAATCCATCATTTTAATCTTTGACAACAGCAGGAAATAAAGTAAATTAATGGATCTATAAAAAATTATTATGTTGTAAGCTAATGTATGTTTTAATGCATGAAGTTGCGTGTCTTAGCGATAATAGCATGATCAGGCAGGTATCGTAAACAACTGTCGGCGATCCAATTTGTTTGCCAGATCTAAATTAAGAACTCAACAGTTTGATGTACATTAGATTGACATGTTTAGTTGCTAATATAAACAACAACAAGAAAACACATAATGCCAATATCATTTATTGATCATTCTCCTTCTTCTTTATTGACGCAATAGCCTCCATGGTGGCCCAAGGCCGTTTGTTTGTCTACTGGCAGATTTCGAGCCAGGAAATGTTTTCTTTTTACTGGGGTAGGGTAGTCAGCCCTAAGCCCAACAATCATATTAGACTGGTACCCAAGGTTTAAAGGGGATTTTGAACCACTACAAACATCCCTGGCACCGCCTGAACTCGAAACCGAAAATTTATTGATCATTATTTTTTTTTATTTATGGCTTATTGAAGGCACATTAGAATTTGGAACTAGCGCAATTGAGAACAAATAAGAGGTTTCGGTTTCTGCAACGGAGACTACGATAAATCTGAAAATCAGAAATAAAATGATTGGTTGATTTTATTTGTCCTTCTACGGTCATTTTGGTGCAACGTTATTTGCGTCGCACATTTTGTGCACTAATGTTGTGCTCCACAAAATTAGTTTCGAATGGAACTGAAATCCAAAGGAGAAGTCTGACTTTACTCCACCCTCCTCCCTACTGGGTAGCCATTTTAGTCGTTTTTCACAACATGCATGGGTTACAGTGGGGCTATTTTAATCTGGACCCACACTGGGTACATATATATGAAACAAACATATAAAAAATCAATAAATAAAAATCATTTGACGTATTTACTCTTGATCTCCAAAATTGTATTCCCACCTACCTTATTTGCACTTGGTCTGGAATTTAACTCACAAAAATTGAACTAATGGGTTTTTCAGCACATTAAAAAAAAAATCATTAAAAACCTCCTCATAAAAACATTAAAATGTGCCAAAAGACTTTAAATATACAAAAACATTGAATATTAAAATAAAAAATTTAACTGCTCTCAATATTTAATTTTTTTACGTGTAGGATACTTTAGTATAAATGGAAAATTTGAGTACAATATATGAATATACCAAGAAACATGAACTCAATTTTTTTTTTAAATTTCGAGCATCACAAAATTAGTTTCGAATGGAACTGAGCTAAAATTCCACACAAAATGTAAAACATCCATCACGAATTGGGAAATTCATACACGCGATTTCGTGTCTGGATATATTGCGGATATGGATTTCAGCCCGTCGATTAGTCACTCTGTCTGGTTGTCAAAGCAAAATTTCTGATAATACACTGAAGGAGAATTCAATCCGAAATACGTCTATCATCTTTCATTTCACAATCTCAAAAAGAATTATTGCAATATTACCAATTATTTATTATAGGCTAATCCATCATTTTAATCTTGGACAACTGCAGGAAATAAAGAAAATTAGTGGATCTATAAAAAATTATTATGTTGTAAGGTAATGTATGTTTGATGTATGAAGTTGCGTGTGTTAGCGATAATAGCATGATTAGGCAGGTATCGTAAACAACTGTCAGCGATACAATTTATTTGCCAGGCTTAAATTAAAAGCTCATCAGTTTGACGTACATTAGACTGACATGTTTAGCTGCTAATATATTAAACAACAAGAAAACTCAGAAAGAAAATATCATTTATTGATCGATTTATTGACAACAATCATTTATTGATTCTTTTTCTTCACTAGCGCAACAGTCCCATGGTGGGCCAAGGCCACCCTGTCTAGAAATATCTATCTCGAAATCTCCTGTCTCGAAATCTACCAATAGGCAGATTTCGATTTTTTCTTTTTACAGGGGCAGGGTTTCCCACCTTAAGCCCAAGGCTCTACAGTCATATTAGGCCGGGACCTACAGTTTAAAGCAGTTTTCGAACCTCTGCAAACATCCACGGCAAAGGACAGGACTAGAACAAGAAAATTTATTGATCATTACTTTTTTTTTAATTCCGGCTTGAATATATCTGGTGAAGGCACGTTAGATTTTGGAACTAGCGACTGCAATGCAGACGAGCACGATAAATCTGAAAGTCAGAAAATAAGTCATGTTTGAGGAAATGGTTGGAAATTACAAATCTTTTCTGTCCACTTAGGGCAGACATTAAATTGTGTTGGTACATCATTTATGACGCGCCCAAATGGTGTTCTCATTGTAAATAGCTTGTCAACAAGCTCATCAGATGGGCTGACGCTTATATAGGTATTGCCTAGCCTCCAACATAGTGACGTTTACCCCAACATTTGGGGGAAAGTTATTTAAAATATTTAATGAATTCAAAAGCAAAAATATAACAATTTTAAACACATATATCATCATCATCGGCAGCCCAGGGTGGGCCAAGGCTTTCCTTTAAAGAGATCTCCATACTTCCTCTGGATGACAAGGGTCCTCCAATTTCTAACCTTCAGTACAGCAAACTCTTTTTCAATTGCGTCTATCCATCGCAACTTGGGTCGTCTTCTTCCTCTTTGTCCCTGTGCCTTTGTCAGAAGGAGCCTTTTTACAGAGTTTAAATGATTCACTCTAAATACATGAGCAGCCCAGTTTAATCTATTGATCTTAATAAATTTTATAATATTTGGGTCTTTATAGCATTTATAAATGTCTGCATTGTACCGTAATCAAATAAATATGATCATAAAATTATTGGTAGGTAATGGCCTGTAGGTTTTTTTATGATATAGTCTACTTAGATAAGATAGTTTCCAATTAAATGAGAACCTTATTTTTATTATATTACCTTTCAAAGATTACATTAACACATATTAAAGATATTCAAATTCAAATACTGCTTACAATTGTGCTTTATTGAAAAAAAAATTGCTATATAATAACAGTGGAGAGTAAAATTATTCTACCAGCCAATTGCGGAAATTCAACAGTAATATCTATAGCATAGGACACCCATGTTTCCAATAACATTATTTTGCTTTTTTATTTATGTTTGTAAGTGTCAAGTTTTTTTTTTTTTTATTTAATTTGTTTACATCCATGTGCATATGATTTTTGTGTACCTATCGCAGCTTCACCATTAGTCACCATCACGCCTCTCAGTATCATGAAATTGTAGAGAATAAAGAATTCGTCTTTCAATGTTAATCGGTGGTTAACAGTCAAAATGCTTACTTTTATCGCTAGAATTTCAATATCTCAGTTCAGTTTAATGTATCTCTTCATGAACGTAATATATTTAAGCAAAATCATAGAATATGGGCCATTGGGATTTGGAGTCAAAAATTCTTGTCGCCAAAGTGTGCCAAGAAAAGGGTTTGCGATTATAAATGAGGTGAATTGCAAACAGAGTGAGGAATCCGGGTTAACCCATTTGGCACCTTTTCTCTCAGTTGGCGCCACAAAAACAACGTCAAATCCTAATGGCATGTATGTTGTGATTTGCCCCATCTTTATTAACAGAAATATGACTACTGATAAAAAAGCAGGTGAGAGAAGCTTTTTAGTTCATATTTTTAAATAAAATTTTCTAAAGAAAAGAAAATCACTGAAATAATAGGAGAAAAAAAATTATAAATCAAATACAACCTGAATTTGTGGTCTATTCTGATTGCAATTCTATTGATTCACAACTAACACATCACTCAATAAGTCTCCGGTCTGACAAATATATTGACAGATCCATATGAGTTTTGGATAGTAACATACTGCAAACGATACATGTCAAAATTTCATAACATTCTGATAATTAGTTTAGAGGTTACAGTGGTTTTAGTGACCCCAGTTTTATAATTTTCAAAACAATGGATAAATAAGAATTTCGTGTGTTGATTAAACACTATTTTTTGATGGGGAAAAATACTGCTGAAGTCAAACAGCAAAAGTTATGGAAATAAGCGTTGATAAGCGTTATGGAGACTCTATACCAGGAAAATCAACTATTATTGACTAGTATGCTGAATTTAAACGCTATCGTACAAATACTGATGATGCCGAACGCTCTGGTCGTACAAAATTGTTGTTCCATAAACATAAAAAAAAAGTCCACAAAATAGACCTTAAAGTGAAGTTGCATGAGATAACTGACAACTTAAAGATATCAGAAAATAGTGTGTTTACAATTTTACACGAAAATTTGAACATGTTTAAGTTGCTTTCGTAGTGGGTGCCCCATTTGCTAATACCGGACAGAAAACAACAACGCGTTGACGATTCAGAGAGCTGTTTGTTGCTGTTCAAGCGAGATAAAAAGAATTTATTGCATCAGTATGTGACAATGGATGATACACTGCTACACACTTGAATCAAAATGACAGTCAGCTGAGTAGACAACAGCAGGTGAAAGTCATCCAAAGCGACCAAAAACTCAAAATATCAGTAGGCAAGGTTATGGTATCCTTATTTTGGGACACGTATAACATTCTGTTCATTGACTATATTGAGAAAGATAAAACTATCTATAGCGAATATTATATCTCATTATTGGATCGATTGAGTATAGAAAGTATGCTGTTTCACCAAGACAATGCCCCGCGTCAGAAGCCGATGAAAACACGATGGTTAAATTGAATGAGTTACGCTTCGAATTGCTTTCCCACCCACCGTACTCTCCAGATCGGGCCCCCAGCGACTATTCTCTTTTTGCAGACATCGAAAAGATGATCCAGAAAAAGAAATTTGGTTCTAACGAGAACTGATTGTCGAAACAAAGGCCTGTTTTAAGATCAAAGACAAATCGTTCTACAAAAAAGGCATCGAAAAGTTAGAGGAAAGTTGAATGAATGTATCACACTTGAAGAAGCGTATGAAAATTTTGTTTTTCTGAATTAATAAGTTTCCGGTCTAGCTGACCGGTAACTTATTGAGTGATGTATTAACTACAGAATATACTGAATTTGTGGTCTATTCACCATTACAGTTCTAATGTACTTATATTTTTCACAGGTTTTAAACAATATTTTTTCTACTAATTTCCATTAATTAAAATGATATGTCAAACAAAAATAAATCTATGAATAAAGACAAGCAAGTAGTTCTAAGGAAATAAAACTTACTTTTCTTCCTCTGTTTGGCTGAGAATAAACCTTTGAAGACATTGTCAAATTATTTTCGCAAGTTTCTTGTCAAATATGGCTTGCTGGTAAGTGTCTGCACGTTTCATGGTCTGAGATGCGGAAATTATTTATATATTTTTTACTTCTTTGGACTTATTCAGTTTTGAAACCATTTCAAACCTTAAGAAAAGAATAATTTATTATATTTGCCTACTATTATTGAATATTCTATGTAATAAAAAGAACAAAACACTGTTGACAATTGATACACTTTCAAGTTTTAAAAATATGTGATAAAATATATAATAAATTAATTAATAAGACAACAAGAAAATATTTTTAAACATGGTTTAATAATTTGAAACACGCATATAAATAATGAAAATTAATTTTGTATCTTACATTGTGTTGCAATATAATATATTAAATTGTCTGCTATGATTCAGAAAAATAAGTTTTCAACTATTCATACAACCGAAAATTTTGAAATTAATAAAAATATTTGTATGAGTTTTTTGATAATTGATGCACTTTCCAAATTTAGAAAATATATAATAAATTAATAAATAATTAACTAATAAGACAGCAAAAAATATTTTCAAAATTTTGAAATACGCATATAAATATGAAAATTAATTTTGTATCTAACATTGTGTTGCAATATAATATATTAAATTGTCTGCTATGATTCAGAAAAAATAAGTTCTTCAACTATTCATACAACCGAAAATTTTGAAATTAATAAAAATATTTGTTGAGTTTTTGACAATTGATGCACTTTCCAAATTTAGAAAATATATAATAAATTAATAAATAATTAACTAATAAGACAGCAAAAAAATATATTCAAAATTTTGAAACACGAATATAAATAATGAAAAATTAATTTTGTATCTAACATTGTGTTGCAATATAATATATTAAATTGTCTGCTATGATTCAGAAAAAATAAGTTTTTCAACTATTCATACAACCGAAAATTTTGAAATTAATAAAAATATTTGTATGAGTTTTTGACAATTGATGCACTTTCCAAATTTAGAAAATATATAATAAATTAATAAATAATTAACTAATAAGACAGCAAAAAAAAAAATATATTCAAAATTTTGAAACACGAATATAAATAATGAAAAATTAATTTTGTATCTAACATTGTGTTGCAATATAATATATTAAATTGTCTGCTATGATTCAGAAAAATAAGTTTTCAATTATTTCTATAACCGAAAATTTTGAAATTAGCAAAATATATTCATGAGTTATTTTGTTTTCAATGTGATATTATTTATTTAATAAATATAATACTGAATATTTTATAATGAAATGAATATAATGCATTTTATATTGAATAAACTATAATAAATCGCATTCAATATAATATAAACCAATCATTCATTATCTATCAAAACAATTTTTTTTTCTATGGTGTAAAATTGGAAAAAAAAAGGACATTTAAAATGGAATGAAGAAAAAAAATTGTATGCTATTATTTTTTCTAGTACCACTTCACTTTTGAAAACATTTCAATACTAGAAATCTTAAATAATATATATGTATATATAACGTGAAGATTTATCATATCATATTTAACCTGCCATTTAAATGAAAGTGATTTGGACTATTTTTGAATAGTTTTATTGTATTATATTTTTGAACAGTATATATATTATGCAGTGAAAATAAAAGTATTTTTAATTATTATATCACTGATAATTTTAGGAAAGTATGAATTAAGAAATTTTTCTACAACATTATAGAAGAAAAACTTCTTTTTTATTAAAAATAACTAAATAAATTTATTAACATTATAGAAGAAAAAATTTCTTTATTATTAAAAATAATTAAATAAATTTGAAATACTTAATTTGAAAATATTTTTAAAAATGATCTAAAGAAAAATTTCTTATCCTATTACAATTTCCAACTCCTTTCCTAGTACAAGTACACTTTTGAAAACAATTAACTAGTTTTTAAATAATCTTAAAAAAAAAAAAACTTAACTAAACTTAAACTAAATCTTAAATAATATATAGATATATACATAAAAAGAAAATTTATTATATCTAATTTAATATTCCAGTTAAATGTAATGTATGAACTCAAGTAAATTATATTACGACTATATAAGCAGACGATTTTTGAATCGTCTTATTTTATTATATTTCTGAACTAAGTAGTACTATACAGTGAAAATAAAAGCATTCTCAATTATTATATTAAATTTAAAATTTAAATATATTAAATTTTAATTTATTATTCATTAAATTTAAAAATAATAATTTTTAAATAATAATGAATTTAATGATTTTTAAAAAAATTTAATTTCCTTTAAAAAATTAAATTAAAACTTCCTTATTATTAAAAATATCTAAATAAATTTGAAGTACTTAAATTGAGGACATTTAAAAAAATAAAGTGAAGAAAATCTTGTTATGCTATTCTTTTCCTAGTACAAATTCACATTCACTTAAATTCGAGAAAACACTTAAATAGTTAAAACCTTAAATAATATATATATATATATGTATATATAAAGAAAATTTATTATATTATATTTAATAGTCCGTTTAAATGAGATGTATGAACTCAAGTAAATTGGACTAAGACGATATAAAAGATGATTTTTGAATAGTCTTATTTTATTATATTTCTGATCTAAGTAATACTATTCAGTGAAAATAAAAGTATTCTTAGTTATTATATCACTGATATTTGTAAGGAAGTACAAAGTAAGAATTTTTAAACAGCATTATAGGAGAAAAACTTTTTTATTATTAAAAAATAATTAAATAAATTTGAAGTACTTAAATGAATTTCTATAAAACTATGCACTGCTTTTAAATAGATGTTAAAGCATATATTTTTCGTATAAATGTTAATATTATTTTTTTGTTTCGAAAATCATTTTTCTTTTAATAATATACTTATTTCTTTAACATCACAACTGATTAATATTCAAAATTTTTGAGATTTTCCCGTTTTCCTTTCTGTTATTATACGTAATAGCTTCGATATGAAGATATAGAAATGTATTCAATATAATTTTAAACAATTTGAATACAACATTTTTTCAAATATAATGTATAAAAACAATAAAATATTTTTTTAAATAGTATATTAAAGAAAGTATTGATATATTTTACTTTTTTTCCTTGACGGAATACAACTTCTTCCCAGTATGTTTATCTAAGATTACTGTTATTATCGTCTTTTATAAACATTTATATTCTTCAATTTCATTAATTTATTTGATAAATTTTGTTCCTGAATTATTTACTTATTCTCATGCTATTTATTATAATTCTTATTTTGTGATATTAGTAAAAAATAATTAATTTTTATAGCAATTTTTAAAAATTAATGATTTTTAATTCTTAAAAAAGTTTAATAGATGAATAATTAATAATTATTAGATACTTAATTATCAATAAATAATTTCGTAAGGTATTAATGATCATTCTCAAATTATCTGAAAAAATATTTTAATAAAAATCGACTTGTCTGGAAATAAAAATGCTTTTCATTTCTATAATTATGTTATGAAATTGACTATTAATATACATCAACATTGCTTAATTGCGTTTTTGTGGTAATAAAAATCACATATTTTAACAGTTTTCATATTATTTTTCAAATAATAAAAATTTTAAAATTATTACTTAATTTTGATATATAAATTAATGTAAAAACGTCTGGCTTTAGAAACCAAAAAAAAACTTTTATTTTTATAATAATTTTTAATTATTTAATTTCATATTTATATTATTATTACATAACAATTAACTGTAGCAACAATATAAATAATAATAAAAGTTGAAAAAATTCCTAAAAAAAAAAATTCTGAAAAGGTTTTCTTAAAATTCCTGCAAACTTTTTAACTATTTACTTCCTTATTTATGGTATTATTAAATAACATTTAACTGTAGCAACAATCTAAATAATAATGAAGTTAAAAAATTCCCTAAAAAATTCTGAAAAAATTTTTCTGAAATTCTTGAACAAAATTTGTACTATTTACTTCCATATTTATGGTATTATTAAATAAAATTTAATTGTATCAACAATCTAAATAATAATAAAGTTGAAAAAATTCTGAAATTTTTTAAATTATTTACTTCCATATTTAAGTATAGTATTATTATATAACATTTAACCGTGTGAACATTCTAAATAATAATGAAGTTTAAAAAATTCTAAAATTCCTGAAAAAAAATTTGAACTATTTACTTCCATATTTATGGTACTATTAAATAATATTTAACTTTAGCAATAATCTAAATAATAATGAAGTTGAAAAAAAATTCTGAAAAAATTTTCTGATATTTTTAAATATTTATTTCCATATTTATGGTATTATTAAATAACATTTAACTGTAGCAATAATCTAAGTAATAATGAAGTTGAAAAAAATTCCTAAAAAGTTCTGAAAACATTTTCCTGAAATTCCTGCAAAAATTTGTGTAACTATTTTACTTCTATAATTATGGTATTATTAAATAACGATTTAACCGTAGCAACAATCTAAATAATAATAAATTTTTAAAAAATTCTTTTAAAAATTCTGAAAAATTTTTCCAACTATTTACTTCCATATTTATGGTATTATTAAATAACATTTAACTGCATCAAAATATAAATAATAATGAAATTGAAAAATTCTAAAAAATTCTGAAATTTTTTTAACTATTTACTTCCATATTTATGGTATTAAGTAACATTTAACCGTAGCAGCAATCTAAAGTAATAATGAAGTTTTTAAAAATTCTTTAAAGTATTTCTGAAAAAATGTTTAACTATTTACTTCCATATTTATGGTACTATTAAATAACATTTTAACTTTAGCAACAATCTAAAATAATAATAAAGTTGAAAAATTTTTAACTATTTACTTCCATATTTAAGTATAGTATTATTATATAACATTTAACCGTATCAACAATCTAAATAATAATGAAATTGAAAAAATTCTTTACCAAATTCTGAAACAATTTTTTTAACTATTTACTTCCATATTTATAGTATTATTAAGAAATAATTAATTGTAACAATAATCTAAATAATAATGAAGTTGAAAAATTCCTACTTGGGCAACGTTAATTCAACCCCAGCTCGTCTTTTGAACCTTGATCCCAAACGATAACTGAAGGAGGAATGAACTGGCGGGAATATTTTCGAATCATGTTTCACCCTCCCTCACTCTTTACCCATCTCAAACCGTCTCCATAGCAACGCTAGATACAATATCTACAAACAGTTCTTCCTTCGGGTCTGCCAAATTGAAGTCGATTCTTTTTGCACGGCTGATTTCGATATTTATTGGTCAACTCTTTGGCTTCTTTTTTATTCAGTCAAGTGCAGTTTTAGCAAGTACCAAAAAGAATGACGTATTCATAGTCATGGTGACTGAGTTTTTAGGCTAGTAGTGTTTTTCAAAACGATAATTGATTTTAAGGTAAGGGAAGGTTAGGCTAGACGGGGCCTGTGTGAAATCATGTACGTTTCGCTTCAATTACAAAAACCGCCCATTGACATTTTAGGGAATAGATTTTTAGAATTTTATTTTTCTGTATGTCATGTTTAATTAAATTGCGTCCTTCTAGTAGAATAGATATTGTTGTTATTCAATTAGGTTTAGTTTTCTTTGCCTTGAAAAATAGGAATACTTTACTGTATGCTTTTAAATTTGATTAGCCTGATATTTTTGAGAACGTAGAAACATTATTACTAATATATTTTGAGTTATTGTGGCCTTTTTTCAAATCAATT